>JAAGWO010001265.1:0-21546 GCA_013266205.1 Fusarium decemcellulare | reverse complement strand
CAGAACGCCAACTACCTCATCATCATGCCGAAAGCTAAAATGGGCAAGCCTATTTTCTTGTTACCTTTAGATGATCAAGGCTGGATGCTACGGCGGTCTTCGGACCGAGTTTGATCCTCCAAATGCCTGACAGCAATAACCTCCACCCGCCGAGTACAACGGCTGGCCGGTATGGTTCGATTTTCGATCCTCCCCTGACAACTCAAGGAGCAGCTCGAGTCGGGAAACCTAATCTCATACTCGGTCCTTGCCGCCCATGCTTGAAGAGTAGAAGCAGTTTCATCAGCTCCAACGGGCGTCTTGTCCATACACAGTGTCAACCTGTCGCGTTTTGACTTGGCGCAACTCGCGGCATTTGACTACCGCCAACCGCCGAATCGACCCCGACTTTTTCCCGGTTGCCTCCTAGTCTTGATGGACGCGAGGCAATTGATTTGGTCACGATACCGAACTGGAACTGGCGGGCAAGACCACGATGTGTGTGCTTTTGCTTCAGGTGGGTATTGCTTCGGTGTCCTTTTCGTTACTGTACCAGTTGCGTCGGTGTAGACGAACCTCGTACATGTAACGAACACATTGGCGTCCTCTGTCTCGATAACCGTCTTCTCAGGCCGAGATCGCAGGATCCGTTCCAAGTGCACGGCCATGTGCAATTCCTTCCTTTGACTGGTCCTTTTCTTTTCCAGCTGGTGACAAGATCGCGAGCTAGCACTCAGGACAGCAGGGGGTCTTAATGGACAGGCGACAGGCCCGGATGGATGGACAGACTCGGTGGAGAGTCCCACCATACCCGCCCGTCTCCACGCTGTCGTCTGCCCTCGTTCTTTGAGATTGGCCTCTTGTTACCAAGTTCAAGCAATGCCAATAGGGTTGAGATGAGATGGAGAGCAACAGTTAATGCAAGCTCTTCAATCCTGCACGACCCCATAGGCCGGAGATTTGGGACGCCTTCTCGTCCAACAAGGGTAGATCACATCCACCGTTGAACCGTACTCGTCGCGTCTATTCACAAATCTCAACCTGTCCTCTCCAGGTACCGTTACAGTGTTGCCATGAAAAGTCTACGTCTCCCAGTCAGCCGAGCCACTTTACCCAGCCGATATTTGACAGCGATATGACCATCCAGATTTCCGCCTCGCCCAGGCTCATGAATCCGTATCTTTGTAATCACCGGCTAATACCCCCAATCTTCAGTTTCCCCGGTCTTGTTACGTATACATCATTGGCCAGGCTTACCGCATGCGAGGCTTGTCACCACCATGTCATCCTCGCAGCGCCGGATTTGCACTGTGATTTGTTGGTACCCGTTTTCCGGTGTGATAGGCACCTGAATACTTGGATGGACTAGCTTGGTTTCCGTTTTTGACAGGTTCGGGCGGTAATTGTACCCCGGGTTGGTAGAGTGATGCGCTGGCAATGGTTACAGGTACAAGAAGAGATACAGACCACTTTACAATGCATCAAAAGGCGTAAGTTTAATAGCTGTTGCTTTCACATGCGTGGATTACACGCAGCTCACTAATAACGCCATTACCTCAAATTCTTGTTCGGGGGTCTGTGTGAAATTCACGGATCTTGGTACCAGGCACCTCGCCTCCAGTGATCATTACAGCCATATAGGGAGTATTGGAACGCTCTTGAGCCGTTACTAAGACTCCTGAACTCTAACTAGGGTATGTAGAGGCGCAGGACGAAAAAGACACGGAAATTCCAACGCCTTGGCATCTCGGTGTAGGGTATTCCGGATCCCCGCAACACTGCGATTAAAATCAGGTTTACCTATCTATCACAGTATGAGTTTAGAAAAGTAAATAGTAGGATAAAATACGGGAAGCATTTATTTTAGAAATTAAAGTTCTAGTCGAACATCGTTCCAAGTTTATCATCAATCATTTCCAACACAGAACTGGCTACCGAGCCCACGAACCTGACTCAAGAATGATCACGAACATGCGAGAATCTTTCATCCTTGAACTAAATTAAAACTTGACACAAAGTTAGATGATGGAGTTCATACAATATTGCGTGGTAAACTCGAGTGCTAGTATGCCCTGTGATAGTATCGCTGCAAGCAACTAACTTAACGACTTGATAACCCTCAAGGCGTATATGACATGGCCTCGGGATTACGGCAATGGCCACACTCCGCGCCGGACTGCAAATATGCATGCAGTCCAGGGAATGGACATGCTTTTATAGAGTCCATAGCGTTGGCTGCCAGTTCTAATGGTCCTGGGGGCCAGCGAGACCGAGGTCCATGTAAACAAGAAATGGACTTGGCCCTAGAGACGGGCATTCAGTCGCGAACTAAACACGCCGTCAAGCTAGAAGCCGATGTTGAGCTTGGGATTACGGAATATGATGATGGGTCTGAGAAAATTCATCTCATTTCTGTCTGGTGAACATGTCAGCTCACTGGATGTAGCGCCGAACAGTTTGTTTCCATATCCCGTATGGAACTTGATCATTTGTTCGCTATAGGCCGCAATTTCGATGAGGGTCACAATTGTTCCATTTTAATAGAAGCAAGTGTGTCTTGAACTTCGCTCAAGGCTGAATATTGAGATAGCCTATATCTAGAGAGGGAAGATTGAAGTTCCAACAAAGTTTAACGAATGACGATAGCCGCCTGCGGCTGTTTCCCTGTTCAATACCCCGACAAATGCTCAAAGACTGCCATGAACCAGGATCCAATTCCTCAAAAGAACTCAAGCTAAAAAGGAAGGAGAGAAGTAAGAGAGTAAACTAAGAGCTAGGAGGACGTTGTAGCCGCCTGGACTGACGAGCTCCCTTTGTCAGAAGAGGGGGACTGTGGAGTATGCGTTGACTTTAACATGTTAACTTCCTAACTTGAGATACCTTTGATATCTGTACATACTGTGCCCTGAGTCTGAGTAGTGGTCCCTGCCTGGGCCCACGCACCAGCGTGAGCTATGAGGCTGTCCTGCGCCTTCTTCTGCATGTGCTTGATCGGGTCTAGAGCCATGATAAAAAAGTCAAGTAGAAGGACTTGGTGAAATAAATTTGAAGTTTTGAATGGAAATGAGGAAGTGGAGAATCAGAATGGAGAGGAGGCAAAGATGGTCCAGCAATCTTAACTGTTTACATTGATATCGTGCAATGATCTTGCTGGGATCCGTGATATTTAAGTCCAACATTAATTCTCGCTGTATCGTTTATGATCTCCGTTTCCGGGGAATAATCTTGACTGAGACTTATTGAAGCCCAAGTTTCTTTCCTGCCGCAGAAGCATTCCAGCAGATTAGCATGAGCCATTGACATGGCCTAGCACAGAGGACCCAAGACTCTGGCTGACGCACGAAACCGCCCAGATCAGGATTATAGGCACTCATTCCAGTCCTACCAAAAATAGAATATGCCCCGTGGGTAAGTCAACCTGAGAACCAATTTCCATTTGGAACTGAGCCAATGAATGTTGAGCCAGTGAAAAGCGCACTGGCTGGCGGCGATAAGCTAAGACATGGAGTCTATGTGAGTGGTCTGATGATAAGACATGATGCTGGCCTCACCGTGTTGTATCAATTTCCGATCCTACTTGTCTTAAATATTGGCGTCAACCTGAGAACTTGGCCGGCCTATCGCTTGTCTTGTCCTGCTACGGGTTACAGGTGGAAACAAGACATGAACTGACGTTGGCTGGCTCTGAGATTTGTGGGAGAACCTGTCACCGATACAACGACGTAAGAAATGCTAAACAATACCCCGAATGTGGCGAAAGGGACAGAGCCTGACTGGAGCCGCGTTATAATGTGGACGGAAACGTGATAGGGTCAGACGCAGACGAGGTGCAGCCGCCTTGGTTCAGTTGGAAGTGACAACCTGAAGCCAGAAGAGCTGTCAGATTTAAAACAGCCCCTGACTTGCATTGTTTCTGGTAGGATGAGCTGGCATAGTAGGGCAACTGCTTGGTCTCCAACCTTGACAATGTTGATGCCCACAGTGCCGAACGGCTTGGTTGCTACCCTCTAATCGAAGCCAGTCGCCACAGTGATGGAGTGCTTAAACAAAGTGATACGAACGGAACTGCTTGACGAGTCATATCTGGTATTGAAGTTAAGACACTGGGGCTACTCAGGAAACCGTCCGCTGCATTGGTCAACGTGGCCAAGATCTGAGCAGTCTATTTGGTGGCACTTAAAGAAGAACACTTTCCTAGCCGCCAGTTGAAAGGAAAGGCAGTGCCAGATATGCTAATTCGTGGTCTTGTGAGACCAAATGAATTAGATTGAATTAAATGGCTTCAGAAGTGGTAATCAAACAGAGATGGAGCCATCACACTTGCCCTTCACTAAACTAGCATCCTTGCCAACCAGGCCGTCAAAGTAAGCCAGTAGGGTCTCAACAGGCACCATGTCCATCAGGCCCAAACTTGGATGAGACGACTTCAATGTCTGGCCGCTGAAGAGAACCCGGACGTAGTATCCGGTCTCACCATCAGCACTGTCCTCATCCCTCGTCTTCTTGGAGCTCTTCTTGTACAGCTCAAAGATAATCTCGCTACCCGTTCCGGGCCAGACCATGACATCAATTTGCAGAATGCTGAGGACCCGGCTGACGGAGCCATCGTGAGCAAAGTTGTGCAAGTAGAGGGTATCTTTCTTGCCATCGATAACGGCGCGGAAATGACTGGCCAACTCGGCAATCCACACGCCATATGAAGTTACGGAAGCGTCCAGGGACGAAGGGGCGTCGCGGTAGATTTGGGAGTACTCCCACTGGCCCATGCGATAGACAGTCTCGGCCAGTTTCTGATCAACACAGGTTGAAGTGTTTTTTCCATCGACGAGTTTGCAAGGGAGCGGTTTGTCATGGCATTGTCGGGCGGACAAGTTGTCAAAATAATGGTCGAAGCTCATGTGGAAGCCTTCATCGTCCTCCGGCACACCGGATATGTCGTCTAAAATCGCGTAGAGGTCCTTGCTGTCGTCCAAGTGCTTCTGCCACTCTTTGTTGGAGGAAGACTTGATGGCGTCGGACAACTCACTGCCTCTTTTGCAGCTATACTGAGGCTCCAGACTATCAACACCTGCTTGCTGGATGTTGAGCGGCACGGACTCGGTGGTTTGCCACATGCCGTTGATGAACATGCCGGCGACTTGGCTAGTGATTTGGTTGTTTGTAACGCGGAACTTGACCTTGCTGCGCCAGTCCTCATCGCGGCCTGGGATGAAGCCTAGCAGGTCATGGTAGACCTCGTAGAGATCCTTTCCGTGGACCCAAGAGTCGTCCAGGCCCCCGGAGGTGATCTGGGGAAACTGACACGAGCCGATCCACCCAGATGGAACGAACGGGTTGATGTCGGAGATGAAGCCTTTCCAGTAGCCCTCGGCGGCCTCTTTACCGCCCTCGACGAATGGCCTGCCAAAGTAGAAGAGGCCCTGGTCGTCACAGTTCCAGTGGTACGACTCGACTGGAAAAGCATTGCTGGCATAAGGAGTGCGCTTATGATGTCTTTGGATCTAATTACAATTTGAGTTCATGCACTATACAACAATCGGTTGAGCCACTTACCGCCTCAACATAGATTAATTCATATTCCTTGGAGGGCTTCACGTACTCCCGCTTCCGGGCATGGGGCATGTTGCACCAGTTATACACGCCATACTTGTCGTCCGGCGTGTGGGAGGTGTCGAAAATGAAGCCATAGATACCTTCGCCTTCCAACGCAAAAGTCAAGTTGTTGACTAGGGTGTCACCCGGGGCATGCCACTTCAAATCGACATTCTGGCCAAAGACTCCCGAGGCGGCCGAGACAAAGGCGATCAGGGCGGCTCGTGGGACAGACAGCATCTCGACGTACTGTCCTAGGCAGAACAAGGCGGCAAACAAAACAAGAGCAATGAGAAGGATCTGACGAGCGTGGAGTCTGGGCGTCGACAGCGTCATTTTATGGCTCGGGGGAGCATCCTAATGTTGCAACTCGTGGGTTGCGAGGTTGAAATTATGAGCGGTTGCTAGAGCCCACGTGGGAAATTTGACTGGTCGGGATCCTTGTTGGACCGGGTTTATTGTGACGGTCCTTGTTCCTCTCCACATTATATCCCCGGAACCCGAATGCCAAGTCTCTTGTATTCTGGAGAGACTACTACACCTTCCTTTGAAGGATATCGGGTTTGTGTCACATGCAGTATGGTTCTGAGGCCGTATTGTCGTGAGTTTGGGGGCGGATCATTGCAGATGGGCGCCTTAGTGCTCACCAATGTTTCACAGATTGACACGCCACTCTAGCGATCATTACGTCAGAGCCGTCAGACTCGGACGAGGCTTGGATATATTATGGCGGACTTGGCACGAAGAGCTGTTGAGTATTGAACAAACTCTCACTGCCGTCCGCTGCCGCCATGGAGATCCCCTGGGAGGCTCGAATCCGCCGTGACCCGAAGTTCAACCCCAAAGATAAATCCCAGGGCATAGTCCCTCTGGTGAGGGCTGTGTGGGACTATTCTACCGCCGAGGGCGTCAAAGCTGGAAATAAGGCTGCGCTGCAGTCTGGAAAAGACAAGCTGAGTGGTTTTCTGGCGTCTCTACAAAGCTCTAGCGGACCGAAAGAAGCACTGCCATCGGAAGAGTTTGCGCACTCACCGCTTGGAGACCCAAAGGGGATTCGTCTCTTGCAAGTCGACACTGAGAGTTCAACCCTAAAATGCACTGTCAAGACTTATTCATCGACCGGGATCCCGCGCTATGTCTGTCTCTCGTACGTCTGGGCTGATTTCGGCCCAATGATGAATCGAGGTCGGGACTTTCGTGAGACTGAGCTTGAAGTACCTCACTTTAGTCATTCAGACAGCGCTGAAATCGTCCTAAATGACCGTCGTTTTTCTATTGGGGCAAACTTGCACGCTGCCCTACTTGGTCTTCGAAAGCATCTCAATGGCAGGCCGATCTGGGTAGATGCCGTGTGCATCAACCAACCTGACTCGGATGAAAAGACTGCACAGGTTGCTCGCATGGGAGAAATCTACAGCGCCGCGGAGAAGGTGTTTATCTGGCTTGGTCGACGATGTGTCGAGCGAGACTCTGCTATCAGGCTCCTACGAGTATGGCCAGACTTTCCAGCCGATCCAGACAATGCCTCTATCGAATTTCACGGAAAGAAGTACAAGACAGCCAAAGACTTCTTTAAAGCTACGTCGGTTGGATCGGAACTCATGTCGTGGATGTACCTTCTCATGATTGTTACTGAGAGCTGGTGGAGCCGAGTCTGGACAGTGCAAGAGTTTATTCTCTCAAGAGAGTACGCCTTTTACTACGAAGGAGCAGAAGTGCCCACTTCAGACTTGAAGAAGGCAATGGACTGGACTTATTTCGTTGCAAGCCATTGTTCTCCCAAGCTCATTCCACCATGGGTCACGTTTCAGCCCTCAATCTTTGACCTCAAGAAGGCTGGGGCGAAGCTGAACTTTCTCGACATTGCACTTCTTGGAGGAACACGAATGGCCGGAGACCCGCGAGACAAGGCGTGGGCTTTCTTGGGGATCACTGACCCATATTCGATTGGCCAGCCTCCTCTCAAACCGGACTATGACAATCGGAACATGGGGGACTTTTACCTCGACATTGCGCAGCGGCTTTTGCGAGGCCAAGCTGGGCTCCTGGTCCTTTCTCTGGTCAACCACCCTCTTCCTCGAGAGTCGTACACTTTCAAGTCAAAGAAGCCGATTGGGAACCGTTGGCTAGATCAGCACAAGGCCAAGAAGCGCTTCCCCCAGCAAGATCCTGCATTTGCACCACCGAAGGAAGACGTCTTTGATGAGACCTTGCAGCCGGACTGGAAGGGAAAGGGTGTTGGCTACCCGAGCTGGGTTCCCAAGATGGCGAGTGCTCTTGCGATTGAGCCTATGTTTTTGAGAGAGATGAGAACCCAGAAGGCTAGAGGAAAGCCTTTGCATGATTCCACCTGGAGGGTGTTCAGGGCAGCATCCAAGGTTGAGAGTGAATTCTCTCTATCTGAAAATGGCAGAGCTCTGGTCTTGAATGCTGGTATCTTGGACACCATTAAGGCGGCAGTTCCTCTCCCAAAAACTCCCGACGCTGAACAAGGCTTTCACAAGACAGTCCGTTCGTGGTATCCCAAAAAGAGCCGTCTCGCAGACATCCCATATCAACCCCGGCCTTCAACCACCGTCCCAGCCGCTCTTAGCCGCACTCTCTTGATGAATATTTGGCTCATCACTCACCCCGCCCCCGATGGCTGCGATGACTACTTTGCAGACTATCTTGCTCGCATTTCAGCGTCGGCTTCAGACGCAAAGCATGACCTTCACCTGAAGCGCAAGCCTGACCCGGAGGAGGGAGACATCTTTTCCACGGCCATGGACGATGTTGGGATCGATAGAGTGCTGTTCATTACGGAAAAGGGATACCTGGGACTTGGACCGGCGCGAACGGAGGTGGGCGATGCCGTGAGTCTGGTAGCTGGAGGCCATGTGCCGTTTGTGTTGCGGAAGGGAACTCAGGGATGGATTCTGGTTGGGGAGACTTATGTGCATGGGGTCATGTATGGTGAAGCTGCCCAGGGAGTTTCTTTTCAGAAAGTCGAAATTGTGTAAAGTAAAATTGAATCGTATTCCCTATCTAGCTTGTTCTCTTCCATGGTGACAGCGGCATTGCATTGTCTCTAGTCCAGCACTGCTTCCTCGACAGCCTCGTCACAGACGGAGGGGTTTGGAGATTTGGATAGGCCAGCTTAGAAGTCAGGCCACTTGCTAAACAGCGTGAAGTCTCTGTGGGATCTCGGTTATTGAGACTTTGGTAGGGGTGCAGATTTAGGCGCCTGGCTGGTCAAATTGAGGGTGACTTGCACTTTCTTATGAGTGGCTATCTTTTAGGCGAGACATGGATGTTGGCAGGGAATGGTTGGTTCTCTGCGGTTTGTGGCTGGCAACTGCGACAACAATGCAGATTCTCAGTGTCCAAATTGTGAATGGATCAACAAGGCTGCGGGTATACCTTGTTTCTCCCCTCTTTGAGGCCCTCCGCGACTTGACTTTCGCATCAACGCCACTAACTCAAAGCTGTTCCGCTTCCCCAGATTTCCGGCTCTTTGAAAGTTCAACAGGCTACCTATCTACAGATGGTTCTACCAACTCGCGTTACCTGGGACTATGTCTATCAAACAACAATCTAGTCTCTTCTGGAAGTCGACACTCGGACCATGGATCTTCGAGATAGCCATGTGGCTATCGGCCACTGTTCTTCTAGTTGGGATGTGCCTGATAATGCATCATGCCAACGGCAAGGCCGTGAGAGACTGGGATCTTCCTATCAACCTGAACTCTCTCATCGCTACGCTCTCCACGGTCTACCGAGCGCTCTTGGTCGCCATTGCCGCCGAAATCATCTCGCAGGAGCAGTGGATATGGTTCTGGTCGGCGTCATCTCCTGCCAGACCCTTGACGCATTTGCAGATGTTCAACACCGGGGGCCGCAGCATTGGCGGCGCACTGAAGCTGTTGCCCGTTGTTCTTGGACGAAGCGTCCCTGCCGTCTTTGCCATTATCGTCATTGTCGTATCATTTGCCGTGGGCCCGTTTACCCAGCAAGCACTTAACACGATCAACCGAGACACCCCGATACCTGGAGGTATTGCATCTCTCCCCGTGTCGCGATTACTCACGGGGGAGGGCGCCCAGTCAATATTACCTCTCTTATGGGGTTTGAACTTTGATGCTAGAGGCATTTTATACTCTATCGCCACGAGCCCTACCAGCAATGATTCAGTCATCAACGCCTTGTGCGAGTCTGGAAACTGTACGTTTCCCAGTTGGGGGCCAGCTAGAGGTGCGGGCTCCAAGCAAGTTACCCACGCTTCCATTGGCGTGTGCAACACCTGCAACGGTGTCTCGTCCCTGGTAGAGAAGAGAAAACTTCCGCAAGGAGGTTGGCGTGCGAGGCTTCCCAAGGAAGACCTAGAGTTGGTCTATTTTACAAAGGGTTATGATATGCGCGTTGACAGCCTAGGAAATTTGTCTTGGGCCCAACCAGTCATATCCCGAGAAGTAGCCCAGTCCTTACGCTGGTCTCTGGTCAACGTCACCGTCTTTACGATGACGGACAACCCTATGCTGGTCAAAGATCAAGACCCGTACCCGATTGCTGTCACTTGCTCTCTGTATCCGTGCCTTCAGTCGTATTCGGCGTCTGTGCGAAACGGAAAGCTTACCGAGTCCTTGGTTCGCTCGACTCCTATGTACCCTGACGCTGGCAATTACACTGGCAAGGACTGGAACGGGTATTTTGACCAAGTGTGGTCAAGCAACAGTTACTCACTGGCGGCTGTGCAGTATCCATGCCGTATCAATGATAGTATCTATACAGCCTCCAACATGTCCGTTGCGGCCAACGCTACGACAGTCAGAATATTTGACCCGGCAGATGCGCCGGAATACCCAGCGGCGAAGGTGCCAGAAGAATGTACTTATCGGCTCGAGGACTTATTTTGGAGTCAAATAGGAGAATTCCTGTCGAGTGATGTTCTCAACGGTACTTGCGTGGTGAACTATCGAGAATCACTAGAAGCTGATTGCGGCTCAACCTGGTGGCTCGCCCGGTTCTGGGAAGACGGCCTCGCCACAGTCGACACGATCAAAGACACATTCTCGGACATTGCAGACGCGCTGACGAACAAGATCCGGCTGGGGCTTGGAAGAGGGCCCGGTACTGCGGAGAAGGTGACAGGTGTGGCGCTGCAGACGCTGCCCTACACCAGCATTAAGTGGCAGTGGCTGGCTCTACCGGCGTCGCTGCTTGTGATCGAGACGGTTATCCTGGCTTGGATGATTGGTAGGAGCTGGATGTACAGAAATGAGGAGAGGGTGTGGAAGAGCAATGTTTTGCCTCTGCTGTATTACGGGGACCGTTTCACTGGAGTGGATGGATCTAGGTTTGAGAGGACTGACGAGGTGATGAACAAAGGAGTTACTAGTGGGTCGTTGATGACTGCTGATGAAATGGACAAGGATGCCAAGCATGTCAAGGTCAGGTTTGTAAGAGGTTTGAGGCAGGATGATGATAATTGAGCTGTGGTTGAGGGAGCTGAACTAATTGAGAGGGTCGTTTTTGGATCGTGTGGTATTAAGCAGTGCCTTGGACTTGGAAGAGAGCGGTAGAAATTTAAAGAAGTGCCTCAAGACTTTTTGATGATTTATAGATGAGGAATCCCAGCGCCCAGTTGATCAGTTAAACTTGGCTTCAACATGCACACGATTGGGTCTTAGAAGGTTACATCTCTTATGACCCTATTTCCTAGCAGTTTGCTCTCCTACTTCTTTTCTGTCTCCTTCCCCTTGTCCTCGGTCTTCTTGTCATCAGTGTCTTTCTTGGGTGGGGGCGTAGGTTCAACGACTACGATAAACGATGTACTCCATCGGCACCCGCAGGAGAGGCAGCATGTTGTACCAACAGGATTCCGCGGCTTTGAGCGGCAGGCCGCATTGCCACACCACCACCCGTCTACCATGTCCGAAATTGTTCTGGAAGTTTAAGAGAGCGAGAGACCCTGAGGGCTATGTGCTGGGCTTTGGGAATTAGAGGACAAAGGGTTTGGTGTGTTTGGCAGTCAATATCGAGAATATCTGCAATCGAGAATATGCATAGAAAGAGAATCTTTTGGTTAGAATTCTGGAGGTTTTATAGCCACTGAGATCTGGGACTGATTCAGTGCCATGAAACTGATACAGCTCGCTACACTGGGCCATATCGTATTTTTCCTGGGCTATTACCGTGGTGAATTAGTGTTGACTATCTACGAGGTCACAGCCACCTAAAAGAATTATCACTGGTAGAGATTGGCGTCTGAAAGTGCCCACGCCGTTGCTTGATTCTGCTCTCGAATTACAGTTCAGGATCATTGATGGCAGCTCCACCTGGGGTTTCGTTAAACCACAGCCTTAGGTGTAGGAACAGGCAAGCTTTACAACGTCAAGGCACGGGCTTCACATCATGCGACTCCTATGCGTGATTAGCTGTCGTCCCTGAGACTTGGAGCCTCTAGAGGCTTAGAATCACGGTCATGAGAAAAGACTTCTTGAGTAGGGAGCTTGAGTTTCAGACGAAATTCACGCCGGTCTTCTCACAATCTGTGTCGCCATGAACGAGCGACTTCACTTAGGTTTCGGTGGGATACTGCATCGTTCACCTCATGTAGGGATTTCTTGGGATAAGTTCGTAAATGAGCCCCAATCCCCTATAATATGCTACAAATGTCATCGTCTAGATCCTCAGAAGCGCTACGAGCCCTCGTTGCCTCTAGCAAGTGGTCTGGCCGTTGCCAGTAAAGGTACCGGACTGGTATGCGCCGTTGGCATCACCAAGACATTCCGCTAAATGCAAGTTAGTTACAAACGTTTTCGAGACAGACCAAATCACTAACCAACAGTTACAAGCTTCAAGTTGTTCTGCTTGGCCCAGTTGATCAACCAAGGCGTGAGCGTCTGCACCGTGCTGGCGTACGTCTCGTGCATGAGAGGGATGTGACCATTTCCACCAGCACCGGCCTGCTGGAACTTTTGCTGGCTCTGCTGCGCAGTCTGGCCATTCCAGTCGCCCGAGTCAACGTCGTTGGTAATGACCTTGTATCCGAGCGACTGCATGGTAGGTAGCACGTTGCCGCCTGTGGCGAGATACGGAGGCCGCATGTACGCAGGCTTCTTGCCGATGATGTTGACCATGGCTTGTTCGAAGCGCTGCATCTCCTGCTTCAACTGATCGGTGCTCAAGCTGCCAAAGTTCTGGGGGTGTGTCCAGGTGTGGCTAGCAACCTGGTGGCCGGCATCATATGCAGCCTTGACGGCACTGCGGCTGTTGTAGACACAGCCATACAAAGTGCCGGTCCAGAAGAAAGTGGCCTTAGCACCGGCACTGTTGAGGGTGTTGAGGAGCTGGGTAGTGTACTGCCCTGGGCCATCGTCATACGCGAGAGCAATGACGCCAGGCCTGTTGCATTGTCGAATGACCACACCTGGAGTAGCTTGGCGATTGAAGATCTCCACAGGGCTCTCGACAGGGAGACAAGAGACGCTCGTTGCCAGGAGCAGAGTGTTGACAAGAGTGGTGAAAGAAAGCATGGTTGCCGTATGTACAGGTGAAATGTGTAAGAGAATAAAACGACAATGAAGGAACAGTCTTGCCTTACAGAATGAAATGAACGGATGCAGTCTGAGATTTATCTCCTTGGCAGGTATAAGTGACTGTCTGGAGTTGTGATTTTGGAAACAAAGTTTCGATACCGGCTAAACAAGTCAATCATACCATTCGCTAAGCATGCGCAGATCATCAATTCAAGCTATTCGTAGTTAGATCTTAGCAAGCTCAGCTATACACTATGCACCACACGCGGAAGATGCCCTGAAACACCACGTCGAGTTTCAGGCTGAATAGCCAGACCCCTGGTTAATTAAACAGCATTGGCTGCGTCTCGACGGATAAATCCAATTCCCGGGCGCGGGGCAACCCGATGCCACCACATGGCTATTAGCCGACCCCTTGTGATCAGTCGGAGTTGAAGCTGAGGTGCTTCGGCATTTATGCCATGTGGCTCCATGATGCGGAGATTCTACTTGCCTCTTTTCGAATCGGGCGGCCCGGGCCATGATGCTCCGGCACTGCTACCACCGTCCGGATAAACCGAGCCCCTCTTTTTCCCGGCCAAGGTTTCGTGATTCGGAAATGAGTGCCCTGTATTGTCGAGGCTCCGGCGGTGGCGGTGTATCCACTGGTGCTAATCAACATGAGGGAGAGCCTGGGTCGAGTACTTTAATGGCGGCATCTAACCACCTCTTTCTCCTCACTCTGCACCGGCAAAATTGAACATCGACTCGCTCACAGGCCCGACGGAACTTGATCTCTTGTCATCCGGTAGGTTTTACCCATCAGGAAATTCCTTTTGTCCTGAGATCATCAAGTATATCGTGATCGGCTTGAGAAATACATAAATAGCCCAACAACGCCGTGGTCTCTATCGTCTTCACCAATCTCCAACCAAAGACTTTCAGCCAGTTCCAGTTCACTAACAACACCTCCAGCACTATCACAATGGTTTCCTTCAGCTACCTCCTCGCGGCTGTGTCTGCCTTTACCAGTGTCCTCGCTGTCCCCACGGCTGAGAACGCTGAGCTCTCCAAGCGCACTCCCAGTTCCACCGGAACCCACGGTGGTTACTACTATTCTTTCTGGACTGACAACCCCAACACCGTCACCTACACCAACCAGAACGGTGGTTCCTTCAGTGTCCAGTGGAGCGGCAACAATGGCAACTTTGTCGGTGGAAAGGGATGGAACCCTGGTGCTGTCCGGTAAGAAAAATCCTATGCGGTGTTCTTAGTCACTGGTTATCCTGACCTTCGGCCTCAGAACTATCAACTACTCTGGTAACTACAGCCCCAACGGCAACAGCTACCTCGCCATCTACGGCTGGACCAGAAACCCTCTGATTGAGTACTACATTGTCGAGAACTTTGGAACCTACAATCCCTCTTCTGGCGCCACCAAGAAGGGCGAGGTCACCGTCGACGGCTCAGTCTACGATATCTACGTGAGCACCCGCACCAACGCTCCCTCTATCGAGGGAACCCGCACCTTCCAGCAGTACTGGTCCGTCCGTCGCAGCAAGCGATCCAGCGGTTCTGTCAACACCGGCACTCACTTCAACGCCTGGAAGAACGTTGGTCTTAACCTCGGTAGCTTTGACTACCAGATCCTTGCTGTCGAGGGCTACTACAGCTCTGGCTCTGCCACCATGACTGTCTCTTAAGGGATCTTGGGCTTGGAAAAAAAAACCCGGTGTGCTGAGTTTCTTGAAACTACTGCTGTTGGTTAAGCTGGATTTCAGTTCTCTTGTCCCTCGTTCAGTTGCTGAGACCAACGCTGCTCGTGTGGCCTGGTTCCACCGACGTGGCCCAGTTTGAACTTTGTTTCTTGTACATAGCCTCATTGCTGGCATTTACGAGCTCAGACAGTATCAATCAAATGTACTTACTGGTTTAAAAGTGCCAAGTGCTAAAAAGCTGTAGCATCAAATATGGAACTCCAACAACACTAATACACCATCTCTACATGAGTCATCTGGTGCGCCATGAAGATTCCTAGAGTAAATATTAGGCCTATATATAACTTCCTGTAGGAGAAGTGCTAGCTAGAGTATTAGGATTAACCTACTAAGCTAGACTAAAGTCAAAGGTAAAGTCAAAAGGCCTGGTGTAACACCTGTACTTCTCAAACGGCCGAACCCTAACAGTAGCAGACCCTAAACCGTTGTTGTCGTAATCAAGGTGTAAAACAGTCATGTTCAAAGGTTTCAAGTCATGCGGATGCTGGGCATCATCCAAGTCGAAGGGCATGTATCTCCGCGCAGTGAAGCTAAACGGCTTGTCTTCAGTTCGTCGCGCGTCGAGAGTCACGTCCTTGTTGCCGATGCGTAGCCAGCGCAGATCCTCTCGGTTTCCATTCTCTTGGGGGTAGTCGTAGTATGTAAAGAGGTCGGGCACTGTTGAGTTGTACTGGCCAATGCGGCAACCTTGCTTGGAGTCCTTGTAGTTCTCTCCAGGTCCTCGTCCGAACCACGCCACGTCGTTGAACGACTCAGGCAGGACAGCCATCAGACCGATGCGAGGAATAACCTCGGACGAATTCTTCCGAACAAAGTCGCCACGCGCTTGAAGTTGAAGACGAGACTCGTCGGCTGGGATCGTGTAGATCATGTCGGCTTCCACACCCCAGTCCCGCGTCTTGACTCCAACCCAGACCTTGTAATGGACCACGACTTTATCCTCCTTTTCCTGCCAGGTTACATCTCGGACCTGGGGATAAATCATGGGCACCTTTTCGTCTTCCCAAATTGGTCCGTCGCCATTTGATGCAGCATCGTTCTGTGTCAGAGCGCGGTAGAAGGACAACTCTGGGCCGCGTTGGAACAGATCCACGCCGTTGACGTTCCAGGTGACATTGCCTTGCAGCAGGTCAAAGCCAAACGAAGAATCGCCGCTCTTGTACAGTAGCTTGGTTCCCTTTCGCTCAAGCTTTTGGTCGGCCTGACGGCGAACCAGCGATACAGCATGCTTTGACTTCGCCGCGGTGCTCTGGATGTGCAGCTGATCCCAAGCGACAGTGTGGCCCTTCTTAGCCCACAGAGTGTCTTCTTTTAGCTTGAATTCTACAATGATCCATGATTCATGGGTAGAAGCGTCATTGGACGGTAGATCAACTGTCCGATTCTCCCCAGCAGGCACGCGTGGGAGTGACAAAGGCTGTGGCTCTGTCTTGACTCCATCGGCAACGACATGCCATGAAGCATCAAGATGGCTCAGATCCGAAAAGTCGTAGTAATTGGTGACAACCATCTTGGTGCTGTCTTGAGACAGATTCACTGAGACCGGCTGGATGATCTTGGCGTACTCGTTCAACGAAGGCATAGGCGAGTGGTCGGACAGAACTAGACCATCCATGATAAAGTCGCCATCATTCGGCTCATCACCAAAGTCACCACCATAGGCATAGTATGTGACATTTTCTTCCTTTTTCAATAGGCCGTGGTTACTCCACTCCCAGACCAGACCACCCTGGGATAGTGGTTCTGTTCTGAAGAGTTCGACGTACTCTTGCAGGCCGCCAGGTCCATTACCCATGGCACTTTGAGTTATAAGTTAGCTGGAATCCAAGTGAACTTGAGCGAGGAAGAATACTTACTGGGCGTATTCGCACAGGATAATGGGCTTGTCAGTGTAATTGGCAACAAACTCGCGGACGTGCTCAGGTGTGCTATACATGTGGCTGTACATATCGACCGATTGAGCCTTGCGATCCTGCTCGTAATGGAGAATGCGTGTTGGGTCCCTGTTCTTGATCCACTTGCTCATGGCAGCGTGATTCTGGCCGTAGAAACACTCATTGCCAAGTGACCAGATGATGACTGACGCATGGTTCTTGAAGCGCTCCACAAGTTGACGAGCCCTGTCGACATAGGCGTCTTCCCAGTCAGGGTTGTTTGAAGTCCATTCGGCAGCTTCCTCCTCTGTCTCTTCTAGGCGTCCGAAGCCATGGCACTCAAGGTCCGCCTCGGCAATGACATAGAAGCCTACTTCGTCCGCGACATCAAAGAAGTCGGGGTGTGGAGGTTGATGGGAGGTACGGATGGCATTCATGTTGGAACGCTTCATGAGTAATAGGTCCTTTCTCATGTTTGCGTAACTGACTGTACGACCAGTGAGGTGGTGATGCTCGTGTCTGTTGACTCCATATATGATGATTGGCTTGCCGTTGACGTAGAAGTTGGACCCTTTGATCTCAACGCGGCGTAGGCCGATCTTTTGGCTGATGGTGCGTCCGTTGAAAGTTATGAGGAGGGTGTAGAGATTTGGCGTCTCGGCGGACCAAATATGAAAGTCATCGCCTTCGAGCTGCTTCTCGTATGTTTCAGATGAAGAGCCAGTCCATTCATCGAGTGTAGAGCCGTCCGCTGATAAGAGTTTGATTTCCAATTCACCCTCCTTGCCTTGAGTTGTGACATTAACCTTGACTGTGCCCGCATCAAACGAATCGCTGAGCTCGGAGCGAACTTCGTAGTCGATGATGGAAGATTCAGAGAAGGGGATGAGATAAACGTCGCGGAAGATTCCAGACAGCCACCATTGATCCTGATCTTCGATGTAAGAGCCATCCGACCATTGGTAGACACGCACAGCCAAGTCATTTGCCTTTCCGGGCGACAAGTAATCGGTGATGTCGAATTCACTCGGATCACGGCTTCCCTGGCCATATCCCACTTCTTCGCCGTTAACCCAGACGTGAAACGCAGAGTCCACACCCTCAAAGCGTAGTCTGATCTGGTCTCCGTCCCAGTCTTCTGGTACCTCAAACTGACGCCAGTAGGAGCCAGTAGGGTTAACATAGGAGACATTGGGGGGAGTTACCGAGAAAGGGTAGTCGATATTGGTATAATGAGGGTTTCCGTAGCCTTGCAGCTGCCACATGCCGGGAACTTCAATGTCGTCCCATGAGCTCGTGTTTGCTGTTTCCCAGATGGGTGCCTCGAACGGGCTGATGTCATAGTGGAACTTCCATGTCCCGTTGAGACTGTGGAAATAGCTTTGTTCCCGGTCAAACGAAAGTGCCGAGTCTTGATCAGGATACGAGTAAAAATGTGCCCGAGCGGGCAAGTTGTTCCGATGAAGAACATTCAAGTTTGTCCAGTCGGGCAGAGCCCCTGGGAACCCAGCAGCACTCAAAGCCATGGCAGGAAACACCTTTGTCAAACTGACCTGAGTCATAATGGCAGGCAGCAAGGAAATTCCCACGGCATATGTACTTGATCACTTGAACAATCGCCTCGGCTTTTCCTCGCGAGTTGCAGATGCCAAGAATAGGATCGGCAGAACGAGTTGGCGCACCTATCGCGAAGCGGTGAATCTGGGGTATAGTCCGAGATCTGCATTGAAGAGTCCATATGAGGCCTGCGATACTACGTTTCCAGTCCAGGAATGCCTTGGATCTCGAATGATTGTGGGATTCTTCCCCTCTCACCCCGCAAAGACAGACCACTGGCCAAGAGAGCAAGAGGGGTAAAATGGATACGACATAATCTGGTGCTCACGAGTCAAGGCGTTCATCGGCTATTGCCGTCATTGGTGTTTTTATTGACGTCGGATTCTTTTCCGGGTAATCATCCATGCTTCGGAAACGTTAAAAACACCTCACGATCGATGTACATACCCAAGTCTCAGGTTCATGGGTGCTGCTGCTTGCTCACAACGGGTTCATGTTGAACCTACTACTTGAAACTCTTGTCCTGAAGTATGAAACTTAACTATCTACCTCTTAACTCATACTGTGTATTGCAACACTAGGTTTCTCAATCTCACATCATTTTGAAACTCAGCCTGATGAAGCAGGGTTTGCCGAACTTTCCAGTCAGCAGCTAGGAGACGTAGGAGGCATGCGGGCAAGCACCAATGCCCGAAGCTCAGCGTCGGTTTCGTCCTCGACCAACTTCCATACATCAAGCATTTCATCTGTAGGTACGGACTTAGTTCCAACTGACAGACAGACCTTTGCGATTTCGGCCCTGTCAGTTTCCAGGAGGTGTCTGATGAGCCATGTAGGGTGAAGCTCAAGAATCAACTTCACATTTGAGAGCCGAGAAGCACAGATGCATGCTTCCAAAAAGCCCTCCAGGTAAGTAATGATGGAGTCTCTGCTGAGAATGGACGGGTTATGCTGTTTCAAACTTCTGAGAATATCGAATGGCCATTGAAGGCGGAGTGCATGATCTGCTGCAGTATCCCCAAGTCGGTTGTGTCTTGAAATATCAACACGTCCCGTCTCGAGAAGTATTCGCACTAGCTCACCATTCCCACTGTCAACAGCGAGAATGAGCGGTGTGTCGCCGCCAAAGTTCTCTGCATTTAGATCCCTGGTGTACTTGATCAAAACCTCGACCTTTTCTGTCTTATTTTTGCTGCACGCAGAGTGGATAGGAAGGCAACCATTTTGATCTTCGATGTTTGCGGCGGCGCCTTTGTCGGAAACAAGTAATTGTTCCATGATTTCCGTGTCATCGTGATCGGCTAGAACAGTAGCGAGCAAGGGGGTCTGGCCACGGCCGTTAATCCTGTTGATATCTTCCGGTCTTAAGCGTTGCAGGAGAAAGCGAACCAGGGCGAGGTTTGCGTAAACACAAGCGATATGCAACGCCGTATCACCGAAGGAACCGAATCTTCTCGTCAAAAACTCCTTCTCGTCCTTGGTGTTAGAGACTGAACTTGGGGAAGGCCTGTGGCCGTGACTGTTAAACCGAGAATCATCAGTTGATGCAGTTGCAGTTGCCCATTCTAAAGCAACTTCTAGTTTGGAAATAGAAGTTGTACGAGAGGTCACCTTATCAAGTAAATGAGATCGGTCTAGGTGCCTTGTTGGGTTACGAAGAGAAAGAAGGTACCGAAGTACCTGGTCGTCCCTTGAATTGGTCGCTTTGTGGAGATGAAAAGTGAAGATATCACTTTCTGCGAACTTTTGTTTTTGTTGTTGACTAGTCTTGTGAACTAGATACCAGAAAAGCTTCGAGTTGTCCTGTTGCATAGCCTCAAGAAACGCAGTCGGGGCGTTCTGTCGCATCGGATGTGGCCACGTGGAATTTCTTGACTCCGGAAAGAATATTTGGGAGGCACCATTGTCGATCAAAAGGTCACAAACAAACAGTTGCCCATGTCTTGCAGCCAGGATCAGAGGCGTCATTCTAGGGTCAACAGGATCTTGTTTGTTCACATCTCCCCCTTGGTCGAGATATGCTTGTACCGAATCTAGGTTTCCTTCAGCACAGGCGTTGAAAATATCAATTTTCTTCTGCCGCTTTGGCTTGGGCTTTGGGAACAATGGTAGTCGGCTAGGTTCCCGATGCCCGAATTCAGAGTGACTTTGGAGCTCAAGTTCGGACCGAAGACCAACTATCTCAAAGTAGCAGCCGGGGACCAGGCATTTGAAAGGCCGCTCATGGTTGTCCAAATGTGAATCTCGGGTTTTGGAGCTCAAAAAGCCTATGTTGAAGTTGTGACAATTTGATTTAGGGCATTTGAAGGAGGGGTTTCCGTTGAGCCTCAGAAAGCTAGCCCTGCCGCTTTCGACCAAGTCTGGAACATAGATTGATTCAATGACCTCTCGAATGACTAAAACTCGCTTCTCAAGATGGCATTCGCTGCCATTCTTACACCAGTTACGGAGCATGGCATGAATGTCTTGAAATGTTGTCTGGGATGACGACGAGGAACTTGACCCAGAAGTGTCATAGAATTGGAATGTGCGTGCTGCGGCGCAGATAAGATCTGAGCCGGTTTCATGGGGGACGTTGCTCAGTCCCTCCAAAGCGCAGGATAAGTGGCGAATCCAGAATGGGACGACGTAGTCTAAGAAGCCGTAATAGCCTGAAATAGCAAATTCCTTGATAGCCCCATGTTGCAGGTCTTTGTGGAGTGGTCGTGAAACAAGGTATCGAGAGCAAAGGATTGCGGTGTCAACATGTTGTTCTATGAGACGGAGACGACCAGTGTGGATCAGGTATCTAAGGAAACCAAGTAAGCACATAATATAGGTAAGGGGCGGTGGAAATCTACTTACTTTCCTGCCGTATTATGAACAAATTTTACCACGGTATGTGGTGTCTCTGTTGAGCTCTCGCATAGCTCTTCCTCGTCGATGAGCGAACCACAGAGTGTTTTGTAACTATCGACTCGGTAGCGCTCAAAATCACAATGGCCTTGTTTTGCGTCGATGCAAAACCGGGACTGGATCTCGCTCCAAGACAGAGGCCTGAATGCACAAATCATCCAACCAAAGATCTTCAGGGCCGAATCCCTGTTAGATTGGCTTCCACGATCAAGAACGCGAATGACAACGCGCTTGTAACTGTTTTCCATTTAGTCAGTCAAAAATCATTTTCGTAAGATGATGTATTCCGAAGAACCTTAACTTACGCTTCGTCGAGGTTCTGCGGAAAGTTCTCCGCCACAAGCTCACGTTCAAGTTCGCTCTTAGAGCCCT
>JAAGWO010001262.1:0-18240 GCA_013266205.1 Fusarium decemcellulare | reverse complement strand
CCCACCCACGCCCACTGACTGGCCGTCGGTGTTTGGGCTTGTAATTTCTACTTACAATCCCCCCCGAAACGAGCACTGCAGCGCAACGCAACCCGCACTCACCGCATTTCGATCTGTTTTCTAGAACAGCTGACGACGGGCGACCATCCATCGTTATCTGAGCTCTCACGCACATCTTTTATCGACTCTATTCTTGCTCTTCCTTTTTGGCTTATCCTATCATACCATTCCATCACTTGCTGTGTCTTGGAATTGCCTTTGTGTTCTTCATTTGGCTTCTGTGGTGCAGATGAGCATGCTCAGCTGCCGGTCCCGCGCGTTCCCCTCAACCTGCGAATCTCAGCCGAGACTAAGCCCTCCCCGCAACCGGTGATTGTGGAATCCCTCAACAACCCGAACCACGACGACTACGATTACGACGACGACGATAGTCGAAACACCTTTTCCTACGATTGCGATAGCGTCGTGGCAGCGGCAGTCGCCCCCCGAGATCGGCGAGCCAACGATATCGATTGAGACGTTGCTGACTTACACGACTGCCTTGCACCTCAACCCTCGGGACAAGTAGCGACGAGGTCCCTCCACCAACGCTTGCGCTACAATCGCCGTCCCCTCATCCTCCTTCTCAGGCCTTCAATGCGGAACGAGTGCGTGCATGTGGATGTGGACCAGCAATGGCATAGGCTTGCCATCGCAGGACATGGACGGACAAGCTCATTTACGACCTGGCGCCTCCGCCTCCAGTGACGCTGCGTCCTGGAGTCAGACGTCGAGCTCCGAGCTCAACCCTCCGCGCGACCCGAAGATGGAGCGATCTAGTGCTTCCAATCTCAGGTCTGCCTTTCGTTCTACCCTCGCAAATGCCACAGGTACTATCCGCGCCGTCACCCCCGAGCCCGTCGACCCTCCGACCGTGAGTGTGTCCGGGGACTCCCAAAATTCGTCTCGTGATGCCGCATCGCAGCAGAGCTCGCCGCGAACCATTCCATCTGGGCCCTCTCGTAGACAGGGCATGGTCTTTAATGATGTCTTTAGCGACTCGTATGAGAGTAGCGAGTCGAGTCCCCCGCGCCATTTACGGCATACCAGCGGGAGCTTGCGCCCCAGGACACGCACAATGGACACATCCATGCTTGCCCAAAGAAGTGTACCTCCTCCCACCACTGAGCGCCATCGTGTCGGCAGCGTGAGCTCTTCAGGGTCATTACATCCAGAAGAGCCGAGACAACAGGTCGGCTCATTAGACTCTATACACCACTCCTCTATGTTGGGACGGGAACCATTGTCAGCCACCAAGGACAAAAAGAACACAAGTCGAAGGCTCATGAAGCGGCAATCGTCCCGTCCTACCTCACCTCTTATTTCCCCCCCGCCCACCGTCGACTCGCTGCCATTACCCATCGCTACCGACGACGCAAACAAGGTTCTGCTCTTGATGAGGACTCTATGCGGCCGGATGCGCGGCGAAATCGAGTACCAGGGCGAGACAGGAGGTCCCTGGCACAGTGGTGTGGCTTATATCGAGGAGGAGAAGGGATGCCTTATGTTTGACTCGGGTCAAAACGGCCCGTTTCATATTCCTCTTGTATCTGATCTGCGGGGGTGCAGGGTGCTCCCCGTCGATTATCCTGAGTTGACCAAGGAGTGTCTGGAGCTGGTCTGCCTGCAACCCCCCGTGGAGATTCTAATATGTCCTCTAGTGCCGGAGGAGTTTGATTTGTGGCTCGCAGCGCTGCTCTGCTGGCAACAATTACGTCCAACCGGCGTCAAGTTAACCAACGGCAAGCCGGCAAGCCAAGTATCGCCGATGAGACCCGAGCTCAAGAGGCATGGCTGGTCACAAGAAAAGAACAAACCTACCAATATCATCAAGGTCGGGAAGGTGATGCTATGGGACAAGGGTCTGGCCATCTCACCGAGGGCGATTGTTAAGCGGCCGTCGACGAGGGATCTCCGCTCGCCGACTACCTCATGGAGGAGGGTTTCATGCATCCTCCAGGACAGCGGGGAGTTCAAGTTGATGACAGAAAATGATGTCACTGTTCTGTCCGTCATTGATCTCTCACAGCTTTCACGATGCGCTGTTCAGCAGCTTGACCGCACGGTACTCGACGAGGAATACTGTGTTGCGATCTTCCCCATCTACGCATCATCGTCCACACACCTTTCTATCTTCCGGCCAGTCTATCTAGCTCTCGATAGCAGGATTCACTTCGAAGTTTGGCTATGCCTGTTACGAGCGTTTGCGGTGCCGGATATCTACAAGCTTGACGATCCGAACGCATCCCAAATACTAGAACTCGACGACTTGGAATCCGAGTATGAGGGCGAGGTGTTCCGGCTCGAGAAGACGATTAGCATCAGGGTTACTGAAGCCAAGATCAAGGCCAAACCTACTGGTTTTGAGACCCCCATTCCAGAGAGAGCAGGACGATCAGAACCAGATCCTCTGATTGGGAATTATCTGGCCGAGGTTATACTGGATGGCGAGGTGCGGGCAAGAACCACGACCAAGACGGCAACTAAGAATCCTTTCTGGCGTGAGGAGTGCGAGTTCATCGATCTTCCGCCGACGATCCCCTTGTTATCTGTCGTGTTGAAGAGGGTTGAAGGCAATCTCGACAGCTCAAGTAACCTGCTCCAGGCTTCTGTGGGGCTGCCAAGAACTCGGAACTTGCAGGAGTTTGTGGTCGGTGCCGTTGATATTCCCCTGGAACAACTCGAGCGTGGAAAAGACAGCGAGCAATGGCTCTCGGTATTCGACGAGAAGCATCAGATGGTGGGGCAAATGCTGATCAAGGTGACGCACGATGAACACGTTGTGCTCTTATCAAAGGAATACGAGCCCCTCTCGGATATCCTCCATCGGTTCCCAGCAGGATTAACGAACCAGATTGCATCAGTTCTCCCAGGACATTTGCGACGATTATCTGAGCTGTTTCTCAACATCTTTCAAGTTTCGGGATCAGCCAACGAGTGGCTGATGGCTCTGGTGGAAGATGAAATTGACGGTATTGGGAACCAGGCCACGATGAAGAAATATCGATTCAGCAGTCGCCTCAAGTCGAACGATTCGATAGATTCGGGAACCGATCGTGAGCTCATTGTACGAGATATGAGCAAGTCTTTAGCCGGGGAGGCAAATCTGCTTTTCCGGGGCAACTCTCTACTCACACAATCTCTCGAGTTTCACATGCGGCGCCTGGGCAAGGAGTATCTGGAAGAGATCCTACAAGAGAAATTGTTCGAGATCAACGAGATCAATCCGAACTGCGAGGTTGACCCAAGCAAGATCCCCCACGAGGGAGATCTCGACCAACACTGGACTGTGCTGATTCACTACACCACCGAAGTCTGGAAATGCATTGCCAGCTCGGCCAACCGACTTCCCCCAGACCTACGGCATGTTCTGAAATACATCCGCGCCGTTGCCGAGGATCGCTACGGCGACTTTCTTCGCACCGTCACATATACTTCTGTATCTGGCTTTTTGTTCCTCCGCTTCATCTGTCCAGCCATTCTGTCGCCAAAGCTGTTCAATCTCCTGCGCGACCACCCTCGACCTCACGCGCAACGAACCTTCACCCTCATCGCGAAGGCTTTGCAGAAGCTGGCGAACCTGTCGACGTTTGGAAAGCGAGAAGAGTGGATGGAGCCGATGAACAGGTTCCTGAACGTCCAGCGGCAGGCTGTTCGTGACTTCATCGACCAGGTGTGCAGCATCCCTGCAGACCGCAGCGCCAACCTCGTGCCCGCTGGCTATAGCACACCCGTCACCATCCTGGGACGATTGAGTCCCACTGCCAAGGAGGGTTTCCCCAGCCTCCCGTACCTAGTCGATGACACAAGGAACATGGCGAGCTTGGTGAAGCTCTGGGTTGACGCAAACCCGATCGAAGACAAGAGCGAGGTTGACAACGAGCTCCTCGGATTCAACGACGTCTGCTTCGCTCTGCAGCAACGTGCTGACGCCTGTCTCGCCAAGGTTGAGACGGAGCGGGCCCAGGAGGGGGCCACGTACGCAAACAACGACGAGATCACCGAATCCCTCGAGCAAGCATCCATGATTGAGTCCTTGTCCTTATCCTACGGTGGCTCCTCCACAGCCTGGAACGACGTGTACGAACCTCCACCGGGCAGCTCCGGCAGTGAGGTTGCCGAGGATAGCACACCGCGCAGCAGTCGGAGGCGCAGCAAGGAGCACCGCCGCCGCCACCATTATAGGGAGGGCTGGGAGAGTCGCAGGCAAGGGGGATTGCGGAATGCGAGCGCGAGTACGGGTAACACGCTGAAAGCTTCAGCTAAGAACGGCCGCGTGGGACGCACCATTCTCAGCGGCATCATGCGGATCGGCGGCCGCGGCGAGAGCCCAGAAGAGAAGGATCGCGCAAAGTCCTCAAAGTGAAAGAACAAAAAAAAACCAAGAGACCTTTCCATTTCTTCTTTCTTCTTCTTCCTTTTACGACCGAAGAACGCACATTGCTTGCCTAGATGGATAGAGAGAACTAGTTTCTCTCGCCTCATGACTTATGAAACAACACAACCCCTCAACTTTTTCTTCTTATATACCACGCACAAAATCTTCTTTCCCTCACTCAACCCCTTCATACCCTTCCAAGTTTTCATCTATCAACACTAAGCATCCGGACAATGGCCAGGGGTTTAGGATATGGATGGAGGCAGGCGGATGTCTTTTCCAACCCACATGCGAGGCGTTTTAGTTCCCTTTGTATGAACACGAACCCACCTTGTCATCTACTCTGTCCCCTTGTATGGCAATAGACCACGTTTGCATCACTTGTTGGGATATTGCTAGAAACGGATCTGGAACCAGAGGCGTGACCAAGGGCGTTGTTTTCTTTTTTTATCTATGGGCGGCAATCGTGACACGAGAGACGGAACAGGGGAAATACCACATTTTGTTTCGGTGTAGTTTGCAAAGTTTGATAGAAGAAGCACAGGTTGGATCGGCCAAGAAAGACATGCTTGAGTCGATTGGGTTTGGGCGGGTTTAGGTGTACCTCGATCTATAGACAAAAGAAAACACAGACACGAGGTTGTCTATCATGTATGATGCCTGAGGGTACCAAGGTATGCCTGCTTCTATGTGAAACCTACTTCTATTTGAACATGGTTGATGCTGTCTTCGAATTGACGTGATTGGAGGTTCTGCGGCCGAGTTTGAGGCCAACCAGTCAGGCCTGCAACGACATAAATAAGCTGCAGGGGGGTTCAACTACACGCAACAGGGGCAATTGTCTTTATATGTGGTTTATTGTAATTAGATGGTATCTCATTCAGCGCCGACGCCTACCCGCTTTCCCTTGCGTGGTGCTAATACGGTAAAAAGATGGATGTCCTCCCCGCCCTGCCCAACATCGCCGATTTTAATGCAATTGGCGCTCTTTTCCTCCGTGATAAAGGCGCCATCTATGTCTTTCCTTGCTCTCTTCTTCAGCCACACACAATTCTACGCTTAGGTGAAGAACTTCTTATAGGCAGCCTTCTCCTTGGCGGCGCGGGCGGCAGCCTTGGTCCGAACCGAGTTGAGCTCCCTGGTCACGGCGCCATCGTTAGGGGCAAGAGTGTTGGCCTCGGTCAAGTCGCGTAGAGCAGCCTCCTCATCCTTGAGGCGGATATATGAAATACCACGACGGTAAAAGGCCTTTGCGCGATCGGTGTCCTTAACACCGCGAACGTCAAGGGCGGAGGAGGCGGCGCGAACAGCATCATCCCAGGCCTCGAGCTTGATGTTGAGGAGAGCAGAGTTGTTGTTAAGGGAGAAGCGGAGAGCCTCAAGCTCATCCTTCAGGGACTCGGGCTGACCGTCAAGCTCAGGCTCCTCGTTGATGTAGCGCAGACCCTTCTGGTACTTGTCGAGGCCGAGGGAGAAGTTGCCAGACTTGAAAGCGGTGTTGCCGTAGTCCTTGCAGGCGGAAGCGATCTTGAGGACAGCGGGCGCATCGAGAGTGTCGGTGCAATCCTCGGGGAAGTCCTCGTAAGGGTCACCCATGGCGTCAGGCTGCTTGACGTCGGCGGCGAGAGCGGCATCGCCGGTGAGCTCGCCGCAGTCGGCAATCAGAGCCTCCTTGGCAGGGCGATCGCCGGACTGGGTGGTGAGGTTCTCGATCTGGCGAACAATAGACTTGCCATTAAGGACCTCGCCGAAGACGACGTGCTTGCCGTCGAGGTGGGGAGTGGGGACGGTGGTGATGAAGAATTGGGAGCCGTTGGTGTCTGGTGGGGTAGTGAGCGTCAGCATCATGGCTCGCGCATTGTCGTGTGGTCATGAGAGACTTACTGGGACCAGCGTTGGCCATGGACAGGAGGAAAGGGCGCTCGTGCTTCTTGGGGAACGACTCGTCGTCAAACTTGTTGCCGTAGATGGACTCGCCGCCGGTACCATCGCCAGCGGTAAAGTCACCACCCTGGATCATAAACTGCTTGATGACTCGGTGGAAGATGGAGCCCTTGTAGTGGAGGGGCTTGCCAGCCTTGCCGACACCCTTCTCACCCGTGCAGAGGGCGCGGAAGTTCTCGGCCGTCTTGGGGACAAGGTCGGCGTACAACTCCATGGTAATGCGGCCCACGGGCTTGCCGCCGAGGGAGATGTCGAAGTAGACGCGGGGTCGGGCGGGGGAGTCGCCGTCGGACGCCATTGTGATGGTTGCGAGGGGATGGTTCTTGGGTGGTGCGGGCGAGGAGGAGGGAGAGGAGGGAGAGGCGCTGCGGCAGGGCGAGGGTGCAGGTAGATGTGTGGTTGTAGATGTATGAGTGAGGTTGAGATGTACAAGTTCCAGGTAAGACGGTTTTACGAGCTGGAGTTTGGGGGTCAAGGCAGAAGCGCAGAGAAGGAGACAGAAGAGGGGAGCTTCCTTTCCACTTCCGGAAAAGTCGCGATGCAAGTGAGCCCGAGATCTCGCGCTTATAAGTGGGTAGCAAGTGGGTTCTATGAGTTGCAGAACTGAGTGACAGGGCCGGCAGACAAGTGAGGCTAAGAGGAGGAGTGAGGGGATGCTGAGTTGGCAAGGCGAGACGGACGGGAGTGGACGATATTTCAAGGGAGAAGCGACGAAGAAGTGAGAAATGTAAGTAATAAGCAAGTATGTGTAGGTTACTGCCCCGAGCAAGCACAAGCACGAGGGAAGCCAAGGGGCTCCGATTCTCTTTCGGACGAGGAGAGACATGAGCCTCGGGCAATGCGGGGTTCCACGGTTGGTTGTTGGCATTACAGCACCACAGACAGACAGCACTCACGCTTCCCTTTTCTTCCCTTGGCTTCTTTTCTTTTTCATTTGCAACCCGCGAGAAAAGAGAAAAGAGATGACGACAACCGACGATAGTCTGTCCATCGACACAGCTCGGCTGAGGCACTGCGCTCTGCTCCAGCACTCACACTCACGAGACCCGGGGAACAAGCAAAAAAACAAGGGGTCCAGACCAATGCGAACCAGCAGATTGTCTTTCTTTGCCCTCATGCAGCTGCTTGCCTCTTGCGAAATTAACATACACCGGGCCATGGCAAACAAAGAAACACCACAAGCATCCGAATTGAGCACCATTGACTCACTGAGAGAAAAGAGGTAACAGCAGCAGACGACAACTACTTGGACGTCAGAGCCGGATGGCGGGGGAGGGGTGACTTGGCCATGATAGCCGACAGGGGGGGCCAGCCAGCCCAGCCCAGCCCAAAAGTTGCTCCCACTCACTGTAATTACTTACTGATTCGGCTGCGAGCAGGCCCAGCTGGCCAATGCCAGACCCCCCAAGCCAAGATCAACCCAGACCGGGGATTGCATCAAAGTGAATCAGACAGAACCCCAGAGGCCTCTCTCAATGTTACACCAGCCAGTCTTGGCACATGTCGCATAGGGAGGGACATTCTCTCTGACCTTCTGAGACAGACGAATAATGGCGAGTCTATAGGGTATCACAACAGCCAAGACACATCTCCCTCCCTCGGACAAGTTCAAAGCTGAAGCTGAAATCTGTAGAGGCTGAATTCCGTCACTCCCGTGCCGCCCCGGGGTGGAGCAGCCGGCCGCCCGGGCATTAACATGGAGAGCAAGGGTTCGAACCATTATCGCCGATGCGGCGCTTACGCTGCTGCTGCTGCTACTGCTGGCACGGCACGCAATACAGCTGGAATAATTTAATTTCATTTATCCAGCGGGCCCTACCGACGGGAGCAATTGCCCTTGCGCCTAGTGGTCGCAGCCCGCCCTTGATGTCAGCCACCTTTGGTTGAAGAAAGAACACAACGTATCAGGACCTGGCTCTGCTTGTTACTCACACATTTTGATACTAGAATGCTCTCAATTACTCTGCAATGAGAGAGGTTATAAGCTCGGATCTGGCCGTCATTGGTCAATGGTAACCCTGTACCAGTTCAGGCGCTTCATTGTGGCTGTCTGATAGTTGCCTGAGCTCCCTACCTATGGCGGTGCACCCCAATCAACAGCTCCTCTCTATCCTTCAAAAACATGGCCGAGCTCCCTATCCCACGCTCATCACCCACTCTTACACCCCCTCTCTCCCGGTCCCGGCGCCTGAAGTCATCATAGGGATGGATCATGTGTGTGCTTGTCACCACCTGAGACAAGAATACTACCCTGCGCTGCTGGAGGGAACTGCATTCTGAGGCGGGAACAAGGCCAGCCCAATGCAAGGGACTCTCGTGAGGCGAACAGACGCTCATTGGCATTACGACGGGCCAAAACGGGAAATATCTTTTTGGGTCTAGGTGACAAAAATAATCCTGCATCAGCTCCCCTGCATCGTGAACCACCTCGCCAACCACAGCTGCCCCCGTGGTGGTTGTCTAATTCAAGTACAAAGTGCATCATGATAACTCCCGAGCCTTGCAAGGCCCAAATCTTGTTTTCTCCCCCGAAACCAGCCAGCCCGAAATCTCACGGGGGGGCGGCGCGCTATGGCATACAGAGAGAGGCACATCTCAATCCATCCCTGTAGCACGACGCGAGATGCAGCCCCGGTTGGCGATCCTGATACTGACCGGCCAATCACAGCATCCCCGGGAGGCAGTGTGTTGGTGATGTCTGCAGTTTGACATGGAGACAGAGCCGCCTTTCATGCTACAGCGACCGGGGAGCCGGATAGAGGAAATGAGACGAGTCATCTTGAGGATGCCCTCATTTACATGCCGTGTGTAAGAAAGGCAGAGCTGAAAAGAACAAGAGAGAATCCCAACATGTCAAAAAGGTTGTTGTGTAACCCAGCCTGGGGTTGCGTCATGTTTGGGAGTTGGTGATGACTCTTTCTTTCTTTTCTTTTTTTCTCGGCTGAAGGTGTGTTTGTGATTTGCTGGTGGCTGTAATGTCAGACATGTCTAATATTCGGCAGGACTGCGACGAGGCTGAGGGGAGGGCGCTCAACAATGCAGAGGCCCGTTACACAGCGCTGTATCTCTATCGTCTATAACCTCTCTTCTATAGCCCAATGTCTCTATAGCATAGCCCGCCCACCCAGCCACTCGGCCATCCAGACACCGGGTTTTCAGCTAGCGAATCCTCGAGCATGTCTCTTATTCCGTCTTGGCGCCGTTCTTGAGCTCCAGAGTGACCTATCGTCGTGCTCGTCAGCCAAAGCACATCTTCAAGAGCGCTTCAGGATAACTCACCGGTCCGTCGTTGACCAAAGCCACCTCCATCATGGCTTGGAACTGCCCGTCCTTGACCCTCTCCTCGAGGTAGCCGGCCCGGACCTTTTGCACAAAGTAGTGGTAGAGCCGTCGCGCCTCCTCAGGGTTGGCTGCGCCGTGAAAGTCTGGCTTGGCGCCCTTCTTGGTGCTGGCCAGCAGTGTGAACTGCGATACTGCAAGCCAGAAAAGTCAGCCGTGGCTCTAAGTATGGAAAGGGGAAAAGGCTGGGGGTGGGAAAAAACTTACCGCACAGGACCTCGCCCTCGATATCAGCAACGCTCTTCTTCCACTGTCATAGATTTGTCAGATCATATGCTTTCCCGCACCGACGCCTCCCGGTATCACAAGTTTCCGACCCCGTACCTTGCCGCCCTCCTCGTCGTCCCAGAGCTTCATCCTTAGCACCTTGGCCGCCATCAGGTCGGCTTCCTTTTCCGTGTCCCCCGGAGCCACGGCTGCAAAGGCGAGGACGCCCTTTCCGATGGCCGAGATGAGCTCCTTGTCGACGGTCACGGACGCCGACAGCACGCGCTGCAGGATAACTGCTTCAAGTGTGAGCCCGACCGTTTCACTTGTGTGGAGGGGAAATTGCCACTATTCAGGCGGGCTCATACACGGCACGTACCCTTCATGTTGTAAGGTGTAACGAGTTGACCGCTATTAGTTGTATGAGCAGAGTTGACTCGACTAATTGTACCAAGGTCGGGATCCGTTCCGGATTTGACACCGTACTAGATAGATAGGTCCTCTAGGCTCCGTGTGAGAGAAAAAGGCTGACAATGGCTATGGAATTGGTCAATTTTTGGGAAACAAGTTCATAGATTAGCTAATAATGAATAAGTATTGTAAAACACTCTTGAATCCAATTATTCCCTGCAAATATCAACGGGTTCATGAGTTCTGACCCCAGACGAGACCGGCTGAGTCGTCGGCGACGGGCCGTCCTTCCAACAGCTTCTGTGATTCCGTGGCCCGTGTCATGTGAGAGGCGCTTGGCCTGGCCAACGCCAAGCTCCAGCCTTGGGTACCTACGCGCTTAGCAGAACACCACGTCATTGAGCGTATCCCGCGATAGCGAAGAGGAGCCTGCGGAGCACAGAGCGTCACCAGAACTTAATGAATTGCTGAAAAGGAGCCTCTGTACTACTCTGGCAATTTATTTCACTCTCATTGCATCGCTTTCGCCCCTGCAAACGCTGTCCGAAACCCCAAATTCCAACCGGAAGCGTTTCAGCAGCTAACCGCGCCCTGCCCCAGGTGACCCGCGGCCCGTTAGCCAATCGCGCGCCTGCGGCTGTTTGGCCTCATTACTCTATTTCCCACCTTCAATCACCATCAATCGTTTGCTTCTCGCAACGCATTTCGACCCCTGCGCCCCCCGAATTGACTCCCCGACGACGGTCACAGCATTTCACTGCTGCTCACGACCCTCTCGGCCTTTTTAACGGGCACGCGACGCCCCGTTTCCGCCCAAATCCGACCCCTCGCACTGCAAGCCAGTGCCCCCAGCCTGACCCGACGAGGCGAACAAAGAAATCATATCAAAACACAACCCCACGACGACGCCTCGACGACCAAACCCCGTTTGCGCCCGCGCAGTCGCATATCCTAATCACAATGGCGGCGAGAAAGTTGCAACAAGAAGTCGACAAGTGCTTCAAAAAGGTGGCCGAAGGTGTCGCCGAATTCGAGGCCATCTACGAGAAGATCGAACAGTCGAATAACCCGGCCCAAAAAGACAAACTAGAGGACAATCTCAAGCGCGAGATCAAGAAGCTCCAGCGGTTGAGAGACCAGATCAAGACATGGGCCGCTAGCAACGACATCAAGGACAAGGCTCCGCTGCTGGACCACCGGAAGCTGATCGAGACGGTTGGTCTCCTACCCGCACGCCCCTGACAGACAGAGCTCAGCGTATTGACCGGTTCGAATTAGCAAATGGAGAAATTCAAGGCCGTGGAGAAAGCCATGAAGACGAAAGCCTACTCCAAGGAAGGCCTATCAGCCGCCGCCAAGCTCGACCCCAAGGAGCAGGCCAAGGTAGAGGCCAGCGAATTCCTAAGTGGTATGGTCGACGAGCTGGAGCAGCAGATCGAGACGCTCGAGGCCGAAGGCGAGTCGATACAGGCCACCATGAAGAAGGGAAAGAACAACACTGCCAAGGCCGAACGCATCGCCGAAGTCGAACGGGTCATCGAGCGACATAAATGGCATCAAGGGAAGCTAGAGCTTATCCGCAGGTCTCTCGAGAACGGCGGTGTCGAACCCGAACAAGTCACCGAGTTAGAGGAGAGCATCCGATATTACGTTTCCGACGGCATGAACGAGGACTTCATGGAGGACGAGGAGATGTACGAGGAGCTAGACCTCGAAGACGAGGAAGGTACCTACGGCATGGGCCCCGACAACGAGAAGAACTCGTCACTGGATACGCAATCTGTGCAGGAGGACCTGGCCGCCGAAATCGAGCCCCCCAAGCTGTTGCCGAGGAAGGCGCCGAAGGAGACCGAAACAGCACGGCGGACGTCCTCCCAGACCAAGTCGCCTTTACCAGCTCTCGCAACCTTACATGCTCCCTTATCGACTATTAGCAATGGCAGTGTAGGCGGACCCGCGATGAAGCCAGCATCAGTACCGACAAGACCGGCGGGAGAGGGCCTCAAGTATGCATCAGCAGCCGCGGCCGCTGCGGCGAGCGACAAGAACAACGTGGGTATTGCGCCGTTACCTCCGCCGCCCGGGGCCGCACCATCCAGCATATCTCCTTTACCGCAGTCCCGATCAAGCGCAACCAACTCTCCAGCAACATCTTCCGTGCAACCCGCGTCGCAACAGGCCGAGTCTAAACAAGGTACACCAGCCATCACGGCTGCCGAGCCTGAACCTGTACCCTTGCCTACGAAACCGACCAAACGATCCAAGGCCGCCGGAAAGCAACCCGCTGTACCCGAAACTACCGAGTCACCAAAGCGTATGTCCCAACGAGATCAAGTATCCGTGGCTCCTCAGCTAACATGTTGCCTAGCATCTCAAACAAACGGTACTTCTAACGGCATCAAGCGTATTGAGGAGGAGGAAGAGTGCATCTACCACCTACCGGCAGCGTTACAAGATCTCGTCGAGACATACGAGACATCCAAGAAACGCCAACCCCTTCCCTCAGCACCGTCAACACTACGCATGATGACCTCGAGTCAAGCAAGCTGTCCCGATATCATGGATGCCGACGTACCACGATCATACCGACCCGACGTACCCGTGCCTCCCACAGGGTCGGGTTTCCCTCGTGAGCCGCTCGCTATCTTCGACGACCCACGACTGTACTCCCGTATCGACCCCGACACGTTGTTCTACGTCTTTTACTACAAGCAAGGCTCCGCTCAGCAGTACATGGCGGCTAAGGCCCTCAAGGATCAGAGCTGGCGGTTCCACAAGCAGTACCAGACATGGTTCCAGCGACACGAGGAGCCGAAGAACATCACCGAGGATTTCGAGCAAGGCACATATCGCTTCTTTGACTACGAAAGCACTTGGTAAGGAATATCGAGGTCACTTGTCATGAGACATGCTAACAACCTAACTAGGATGAACCGACGAAAGGCCGATTTCAAGTTTGCCTACAAGTTTCTTGAAGACGAAGTTTAAAGGGCCGGCCTTGACTCCCTTGAATCAAGCTGGGCATTACTTTCTACCCGTGATTACGGGACTGTATGTGTGTGAAGAGTATCTGGAACGGAGCTATGGGATAGGGCTGTGCTGTACTTGGGGTTTGGAGCCTCCCTCGGCAGGTTTCACTGGGAGCATGGGGGAAGAAAGGGACGGCATCATGGGTAGCCTCATCTTTTTTTCCTTGCCCTCGCTGTTCAGCCGCTTGTTGTGCTTTTTTGGGGACGGGCAAATGTGCGAAATGGCTACAGGGGGCGTTAGCAACCTCAATGTTTGAGATATGAATACGGAACCTTTCGAGCGCCAGGCGCTACAGCCCTGGGAAACAAACTTGGCCATGTTCTGCTTCGCATGTGATGTATTTGTGGCTTGCCTGCCTGATGGATTTGGATGAGGGGGTTTCGCCTCGCGGATAGCTGTTTCGCAGAGGAGGGCAGTTGTTGGACAATTCCTAGCCCCTCACAGGACGACAGCCCCAGATTACGACACCTAGGACTCAGCTCGTCTTACTGGCACACGAACATGTGGACATGCCTTCCCATCCACATGTGTCGCGCCTCTGGGATATTTCCTGCAAGGTCGATTGATTCCGCGTTTATGGGTTGACGTGGCACGTCCAGAGGCTTTGTCAAGGTGAAGCGCTCCTAGACAGAAGCGTGCCGGTGCATGAGAAGGGCGAGACGCATTGCTGCCCAAAGTAAAAAGAAACCAAAATAGCGTTTTGTTTGGATAATATATCAGTAAGGATGGGACGGGATTGTAAAAAAAGAAGAACTGAAATTGTGCAATTGGTTTTTCTTCTTCCGCTGTCGCTGGCAATGAACCTGGGAGCTTGTGTCGTTCGAGACTTACACGCCATCATAGTATCGCTGCAACCTCGCGAGTTGCGAGGCGACGGAGCAGAGTCACCTCACCACAAAGGCCAAGTTGTCATGACCGGGGGAAGAAAAAGAAAGTAAAATGAGAGCGAAAGTCAAAGATGATCCCTGCCGTCTTCGCTGATGCGGTTGCACTTGCGTTTGTGGTCTCGATTCCCCCCTTTTGACAGCTCAACCTGGAACTGACATGAGTATGACTGGGCCGATGACGATACTGAGCTTGAACCTGTTTCTGCGTTCCTGCTCACCTAGGTGACGACAAAGTGCGATTATTGAATTGAAATCAAGGCTGGCGAAGCAGGATGCTTGGGTCGCCTCGACACCACACATCGGTTGCCTTTTTCTACGGCACTCAACACCAATCGAATCGACAGCCAGCCCGAGTGCGGTGAGGCACTGCTGTCATAGAGTTCGTCTTGCTGTCCTCTATCTTCTCGACGAGGCGGGTCCCTATCCGCAAAGCGACGGACTTGCGGCACAGGTTGGCCATAGCGAGCTCAATACAACCATCTTAATAGCTCATTACCACGATCAAACTCAAAACAGTTTGGTCCCTGGCCATTCGGACTTCGCCATTGCAGCTTACCAGGGAGTGAAACGAATCGAACGCGGCATGGAATAGGAAGGTTTCCAGAATGCTTCCACAACTGCCCAGGGTCCTTGTCAAGGAGGAGCGTCGCGGGAGACAGATCCATGAATACGAGGAAAGGGGGGGATCCATGATAAGCGAGGGTGGTCACTATCGACTTCTAGGTGGCATGCATGGATTGCTTCCCCGCGAGGGTTCTCGTCATGGGTCAGGACGAAGGGCGCAGGGATGTGCAGCAGTCCAAGGTGGCCAGGAAGCCAAGTGGGCGAAATCGGCAGAAACAAACAAATCTGGTCGAGCCAATCGTCAAAACCACGGGCGAACCATCCACTGGGTCGAAGAGCGAACCATCTCGAGGCGCTCACATGGCCTTTCACTGCCTCAGTCAGCCTCACTACCAAGACGCCCCGAGCTACAAGCGACAGTAGCCTTCCAAAACGAACCAAATCGACGAACCAGAAGAGAGATAACGACAACGGCTTTTTCGGAGAGTTTACCCTGTGGTGACTTGCAGATGCCGGAGAAAGACCCGGTAGGTCAGGTAGACGAGACAAGGCGTCCAGGGTTGCTGTGCTTTAGGTCTGCCTTCGGTCTGCTCTGCGACGATCGCCTTGGGCTTTCTTGCGGGCTGCCTCGTGTGTCAAACCCGACTTGGACGCGCTGGAGTGACTGATAGGCGGCGCGTAGTGACAAATGCAGAGGGAATTACACCAGCCAGGAATGTGAAGTGCTGTAGGTCAACCAGATGAGTGACCGAGTGTGGGGAGTCGGTGGGAGGAGGTGTGGGAGATGGCGGTATGACGATGCCGGGGCCAGTTCTTTCCGTCCGTGCTTGTCTTGTCTGTCTGTGCTTTTTGATCCGCTGAGGTGAAATGGTGATGATGTTGTTGATTGTGATGCAGCGCTAATATCTGATGATGATGTCGGGTACCTGGATTGACTAACACCGACGGACCAGAGCCACAGGAACAACCCCAACTCCACAGGACCCAAGCTTCCTTCCACCAGGCAGCAGAAACAAACAGTGGCTAGCACAAACCCTGCCAGTAATGTGCAGCTCGATTGGGCGCCGTCATCCAAAGCAGGGGGTTCTAACCTCTGTGCGCCTACCTAAGCTCGAACCCCATGGAGTTGAGGCTTGTGCTTGTGCTTGTGCTTGTACCTCTGCGCAATGGGCGGTTGCTGGCCGTGCCATGCGCTGTGCCGTGTGCCACATTCTTCTGGAAGGGCAAGGCTCTCGATTGGGTCCACTTGTTGATGGCTTTCCACAGCAGAGATCTACACGTCGCGATGAGGGATGAGGGTGCTAATGCGAAGCATCTAGGCCGCCGCATAAGAAATGCATCAAGGACAAGAAGAAGCTGGCGGTGGATGGAAAACCCTGTAATTGCCATTATTGCGCTTGGTTCGTCCGTTCCTTCCCCTCCCCCAACTCTGATTGAAACCTGAGGAACAGTACCTTACCTTGCGCTTGCCTCCCCGAGGGGATGGGAGGGGCGAGCTGACCCAATCTCTAATTAATTACCTGTATCTAGGACTTTACATACTTGTGTTCTGCCTCGTTTTACCCTGCCTCAGCCACCATTCTTGCTTCCTCTCACGGCTATCATGATGATTCTCAGGCTTTCATTCAAGCCTCTTTCAGCCCCCGGCTCCTGGCACAAGGCTTCTCCCACATGCCGCGCTCTGATACCGATTCGTGCCGCTGTGGGATGCTGATGGGGACGAGACCAGATGGGTCCCTGGCAATGACGATGAATTCCTCCCGCTACCGAGGGCCAATTCCGCTCGCCGACTAGGATCGTTAACGAGGTCGCAGTAACGGTCCCAGTCCCGCTGCGACCCGCGTCTAATTCATCCATGTATCATCGCTCAATCAATCATATCCACGACGTCTCTTTTTCCCCACCGAAGCCGTTTGATGGATGACAGCAACAAGCGTCTTCCAGCACTTCAGTCTCTCCCCTGCGTCTGGCCTCTGCAGCATACAGTACAAATCAATACCCCGGTCAGCCACTGCGGCGCAAGCGCGCAACAGCACGCCCCAGCCGTTGGCACACACCCCCTGGAAGGGCCCCAAGGACGGCCAGGCTCTCAAAACTGGCTTTGCCTTTGGAAGCGACCGATGGAAATCTGCTGGTTGCGCACCGCCCCTATCTCTCTACAGTACAGCACAGTCTTGCTATCACACGCTACAGTACATTATGACATACAACCAAACCCCGGCCAGCATCCCCAATCGCCATCTGCCACACCCGCATCCACTCCCGCCGCCATGTCTCTACCCGTGGCAGAAACCATTTGCCATTGCTCAACATCAATCGCCTTTGCTCTCGCCCTACCGATCTCGCACCCGTCAGCCCCGTCATAGCCCATATGACGCCCACCCAACCGGTAACGTCACTGCTTTGTGCTGGATCAGCTCGTGCTCTGCTGGGCACTTGGTTCCCTTACATCGCTCCCGAGCTTAGTTCGGGCGCTACGCTACAGGTTGCTGCTTTGGTCAGACACCAAACTCGGGCATTTCTCTACTACTGTACTGCGACGCGAGCAGCCAAGCAACCCAGATTTGTGCTGATCCCGACCCCGTGCGCCCTTCCCCGGCCTTGACACTTGCTGGCGCGAAGCAAGTTGTCTCTTTCGTCGATGTACACCCACTTGTACCTAGATTCGTCTGTACCACACGAATCCCGGTTGACCCGGCGCTCTCCAAGGCCCTGTCAGCCGTGGATCCTTCTCATGCAAGTCAATTTGCGTCGTTCCTGACACCTTCCAGCAAGCCAGGCTAGCCACTTGAGCGAGCTGCCTTTGCTACCTTTGCATCACCTCCCTTCTTGCCCTCATCCGCCTCTTTTCCTCTTCAGGACACCGGACAAGGGCCAAGTTGTCCAAGCCTCCCAGGCGCCTGTTGACTCGGTTTCCACGTTTGTCTTGAAGCCTTTTGTCGTGTCTGTTTGATTCTGCCCTTATGCTGGACCCATCCCGTCCAGCCGACAAGTGTCAACTCAGATCACGAGCCAACTGGTAGATGCTTCGCCTCAGACCCCGGTCGTTTCCTCAGACACCCTTGATTCCGCTATCCTTCTGCCACCCTTGTCATCAACCTCGCCTCTATTGTCAAGACACTCTCGGCCGTGTCCCATCTGCCCCATCAGATCGAGTGCTGGCCCGGGCTAGGTCCGTTGGATCCCCGGCAGCTACCCCAGCCATGTTCTTGACCCTAGATAGTATTCTAGAAGCCTAATGCACCCCTTCGGTCTTGCAGCTAAAGCTGCCAAATGTCTGTGCCAGACAAGTCTCTCACAGTTTCAGACCCACGTTGTCTTTTCGCTCTGTGTATGACATGACTCTTCACCTCCCGCCTCACTGACCAATGTGCGATTTGAGCCTCACCTTTCCCGACCTACCTTGTCCCTTGAACTGCCTTAGCCTCCACCACCTACCTG
>JAAGWO010001261.1:0-38007 GCA_013266205.1 Fusarium decemcellulare | reverse complement strand
GAAAAAGCTGCTGACCCCTGTTCACTGCGTTCTGCAGCCTTGTACTTTAGTGTTTGCCGCTAGACTCGATACGTATCCACCTTTCTCGTTCAGTGTGATGCAAGCTTGGTAGTTTGACCTTCACAAGAAATATCAATAAGCTATGCGTGAGAGAATGTTGTCCCAAATTTTAAGATGGATATTTCCCTTGGAGTAAAGCATGTATGATTCAGCCGAGAAGGAATATAAGAGAACGCCGTAAGGTATCACAAGACCCTCGTCTGGCTAGAACACAGGAGCTGCGGAGTTTCTGAGTGTTTGAAAAAGCATTTCGTCCTCGAAACTCTACAGCCGCAATGTACTCCCCAACGATCCGGGGGTGCAGGTAGTATGCCCCTGTTTGGGCTGTTGCAGCCTCATCAGTCTGCAGGGCGCACAGCAGGCTTGGAGAATGGCGGTTACCAAGGAGCAGATGTGCAGCCGCCTCACTAAGCCCTGGAGGCTACTGTACGCCGTTCGAGCCGCTCCTCTCTGTTTTGATTCGCTGTTGTTCGCGCAGATGTCTGCGATGAATTCTTCGCTGATCTCTGCGCTAGTGTCACCGACTGTTTCCTCGAGTAGCTCCTCCATAAATTCCTCGGTGAGTTTCTCGAATAACTTCTCGATGAAGGCATAGAACAATTCCTCGAATTATTTCTCGAGCTCTTCCCCGACCCGCCTTGCTCGTGTGAGCGTCTGCGTTATAGCAATGTCAAAACAGTTTCGCTGTATCTATTGTTGGGAGCTTGTTGGAAAATCCAACAGACGCAGACATCTTGATGTCGTCCATTACGCCGACGCTACTGTAACGGCACTTATTGAAAAATATCTTCGCAACTTGAAAGACCATCAGAGCCTTCTTGCTGGCGCCTTGGAGTTGGAGATCGAGAGGGCCAAGGGTCTCAGAAGCCTTAAGGACGGGAAATATCAAGAAGCCTGCGGGTCATCCAAGTCGGATAGCGCATTTTTGATGGATCAATTGGAATGCTGGAAGCAGGAGACCACGGGTCAACACGTCTTTGAGGACATCATGCACGATTTCGACAAAAACAAATCACAGGACGCTGTTTTCTCTACCACGGAATCGAACCACCCAGAGCAGGAAACCAGCATCGAGGAAGTCATCAGGCAACTCTTCGAGCCTAATACATCTCGCACCGTGTATGCCGTCAACTTTACTATCAGAGACGCCATGTTCATGCCTCAAAGATTGCAGCATCACGAGATTTCTTCTCAGCCTAGAATCATGGCAAACGTCACACCGGAAGGCACAGTCATCGATCTGCATGTTGGTGAGTAGGCTCCTCACGATTTGAGCTTTGAAATGCTAAGCCCTAAGCTAGACCGAGGCTATCATGGAATCACGGCACTCAAGTATGGCTGTATCAAGATCTGGGGCCTCTATCCCTGGACTTCCGCCAACAAAAAGCTCTGGGAAGAACATTGCCAGTCTCCGCAACGTTTCGTAGCCTTGCAAGGCAAGCTAGAGGAAGGAAGATTCTTCGTTCAGCTTCAGACATCAGCGATGTACATTCCCCCAGGATGTATCCACATGACCGTGACTATCAAAGGTGGTTTTGTCCCCGGTATGATGTATATCACTCACGAAAGCCTCGAGGCGGCTGCGGATGACCTGAACATAGATATTTCTCACGGGATGCCGCGCAAGGCCGCGGACTTCGAACCCTTTCTTGAAAGTGTCATCATGTGTCTCAAAAGGGGAGGGGATAGACGCGAAACTGCTTTAAAGACCCTTTGCCGATTGTCAAAAGAGTCCGGGTTGAGGAAGAATAAGCTCATTGATGAAGTGAAGAAAGAAGTCGACGCCAAAGATTCTTGTGGCGTTTGTGGAAAGAAATGGGCTGGCCATTGGCGCGGTTGACATCGCGGGCGTCATGTCCTGTGTCGTTGCGGCTTTCCCCGTTCCATGCTTTGCAGAGAATAGATTGCACTTTTCGGTCAGCTAGCCACAATCTCCTGCGTTTCCTTTCCTGCTATTACAAGCCCAAATAGATCAAGCCTCACTCATAGCACAGAGACTTGCCTACGCCGATGCAACAGGATGGGTGCCCTGACCGCCAGCGCTTGATAAACTCAAGTGAGGTCGTCGTAGTGGGACGCGGAATGACGGGAGCCGGGTTGATCTCCGTCGCTAACTTGGTAGCTTGACGCGAAACGTGGAGGATAGCGCTTACACCATCCTACTTGGAACGGTCTGGTACGTTCCTGCCCTGGCTTGTTGGTTGGGTGCCCTGATGGTGAAGCCGAACCCCGAGCTAGTGTAAAAAAGGTCAAGTACAATCTGGCAACAGCGTTAGTACTGTGTGAGATACACTGTATACATCGTTAGCTCGTTGCGACTACGCGACGTTACCAGACCGATGCGCCAGCCTTGTTTCGCCCCTGGCGCGTCAAGGTGGGATGGCCAGGCACGCGCAAGCCGCGTGTTGGGTCGCGATTGTCTCCCGAAGAGCTGTCGGGGTTGCAAGAACCTTTGGAGTGTTCGCCATGCGCGCTAGGCAAGGTTCCACAACGTCACTGTACATTAGGGGATGAGACACGAGACGAACGAAGCAAGTCAGCGTCTTTGGCCCAGAGAACCAACACAACATGGGCTTGCCTCATTCTTGTTTGAGCGAAGAGGAAGGATATCGCGGCGTTGCGAATTTTGCGCGTACGCATGCGGCCAACCTCCGAGCCCACCGATGTGTCCTCCTGGCAGTTATGCTGAGGACGAGTATCCAAGCTGTGATAAAACTCGATGTGCTGTCGTCATCTACGTGATCTAATGCCCCCGTGTCTCTGTGACTTTAAAGGCTCTTGGGGGTAGCTCTACGTCTTTGAACCTGGTCAGAAAGTTGCCTCTCTCTTATTGTTTATCTCTCAATGACGGGATGAAGAGAGACTGGAGTGGTTGGAAACGGTTCCCGGGCTCAGCGGGTTCCTGAAGATCGCCAGCCGAGGTTGGCCGACCCGCGCATCTCGTTCACTATCCTTGCGGGGTATGAAGCGGCAGCCCTGCTTTCTCGGGAACTTTGTTCAAAATGCCTACTCATATCAATGCAATACCGAAGGGCTTGCGATGACGGTGATTGAACGCCGTCGTTTAGCTCGTGATTCAACTTGATTGCGCTTGCCTGTGTGACATGCTACTATGGCTTGAACCTAGCGGCTGAATTGAGCATGATCAACAGAAGCTAGCGCCAACAGGGTCCAGATATCCACCAGAGTGAGCGCTCGCCATCGTCCCTTAGCCCACTACTCCGCGCTTGCACCCTGTTGGCTGATGTGTCAGATGGCGAAACAGGCCCGCACGCTTATGCTTATCACGGGTTCTAATTAGACGGATGGTATATTCCCTACATTGCACCCAGTCCAGACTTCAACTGCTTGCTTCCCCTCGCATCGTTCTATCCTGCTATCTTCTAATCGAGGCCGTCTCAGATTCCGTTCTGACCTGAGTCCATGTTCAGGTCAAACGGCTTCTCGTTATTCTTTTGCCGCTGCTCATTTTGTTCCCAATCGACAACACATGTATGCTAGCATGGACTAAGCGCCTCCTTATGGCAAATGCTCACGATTCTTCAACAGATCTGGCAGCATACCTTGATAAGGAGAATCTCTATGACCATTACAGTCATCCGGACGAGTTTCTACAGTTGCTTCACACCTGCTGCTTACATCACCGGCGGATCTCAAGCATCACTCGTACCTACTATGCAGACTACCGAAAATCAATGCTAGCCTAGCATCTGACTCAGATACTCCATAGCTTGCGGCCAACAAGCCTTACGCCCCATAGAATGATCAATCCTGGGAGCGAACTTACTACCATGCCTCATAAAGCTCAGTGTGGACGACCTGGAGGCAATTCTTATGACGACCAACCGAAATTCAGCGTTGTTCCATCATCCACTCCCCGAAGACGCAAGCGCCAACGGGTTTCTGAGGTATGAGCCGCCTGTATCTTATATTTACACATGTTCTAACGGCAAAAAGGCGTGCGATAACTGCCGGCAGCGTAAGGCGAGGTGCGATGGAGAGAAACCGTGTCGATCGTGCAAGGAAAAAGACGATGAGTGCATCTATGTCAATCCAACAATGCCCAAATGGTGAGGTCAACAACCTAAAGGTTCCTTGCATTATTTCAAGTCGGTGGCTAAACTAGGTGAATAGCACTGATAAGGCCTATGCCACTATGTTGGAAGGTATTATAGAGCGCCTAGACGAGATGGAACATCGTATGAATGCATCCGACGGACGATGGAATCATACGGAGTCTCTCTTGCCGAACCGTACTCAATCGCCGAGACCAAAGACCAAGTGCGGAGTAGAGGCTAAGGATGGGCGTGCGCTAGCATCGCCTCGCGCTGCCGATAGAACGTCTACCGAAGCGCACCCTAATCGCCCATCGCCGCCAATTTTGGCTAGAGATGCGATGAAAGCCGAACTTGGGCCGCCAGCACCTCCCAAAGAGCACGCCATCCCAATGAAGAACACGACCCTCCCACAGCTTCTTCTAGGATGGCCATCGATCCAGGAGTTAACCAAGCACCATGTTGAGAAACGTTTGCAGGCACCGACCGATCAAGATAGCTTGAACATTGTTGACGGATCCTCCAATGTAGCGTCTCTTTCCGCCGCCACTGATTGGGATCAACTCGGCGGGCATAATCCTCTAGACCAAGTGGAACGCAGAGGGGACTTTTGTGCATTTGAAGAAAATCCCGACATTTCAGAGGAACAAGTCCGGTCATATGTTGAGAGCTTCAAGAAAAACATTCTCAACATGTATCCAATTCTCCAGCCAACGCTATTGGATCTTTGGGTACGGAATTTCCTGGCTGCGTTGCCGGTATCACAACCTCAGCCAGGCTCAAAGAGGAAGCGACCGCCAGAGCCGGATAGCCCAGACTCATTCAAACCCGCGCCAACACGGGCCGGCTGGCCGGGTCAGTCCATTCATAGTGCCATAATTCTCATGGTCCTAGCTTTGGGCAAGTTCTGTTTACGCCGTGACAACATCCCCGATACCTTGCACTCGGCAAACCCGCCCCCCTCTGATAGTAGTCCAACTATCCGCACCGGCGCCGTTCGGCTTGCTCCCCCTCAGGGCTCCTCGCCTGGATTTCCTTCCCGCCCACACTCTACAAGATTGCCATCGCCCGAGGAGCAGAATGGCGGTATCCAGGGTCGTCGGCCTTCAATCCAAGGCGTAGGCGCTTTCCGCTCCGGCTACAGCACAGAGAACAGCAACGAAGCCATTCCCGGCTTGAGGTATTTTGCTTACGCCACAGGTATCCTTGGTAAATATGCTAGTGCCTATAACCATATAATATATGTATACGCCGACATACTTGCCGCATTATATCATGGCCAACTAGCTAGACCGATGGAGAGCTTGGCGTCCATTCACCGGGCTAGTCACAAGCTGCAGGTAATCATAAGACCGTAAGTGTTGGGAGCTCGGCACAGTCTATCGCCTCAGTTGACTAACGAGCCGTGTAGGAGCTTGGATAGGATGAGGGAAATGAAGAATAAAGTCGAAAAGATCAAAGACCCCTACGACAACGAACTTGCACTGGCATTTTGGACATGTTTCCAGATAGAAAGGTATGCCCCTACACGTTCTTTCGTCAAACTTGCAACGGAATTAATGCCTCACAGCGATTTGATGGTGGTGTTACAACTTCTACCATCAGCATTGCTTTCGTACGGTGACTCTGTACCTTATCCCAATATGAGACTCCTTGAGGGGTTTGACCAGCGTATATTGGACAGCTATCTTCAACAATCGTATCTGCAGGCCTATTTCAACAGAATTTACCGAAAACTCTACATACCCCGTGAGCTGATTGAGATAGATGAGGACACGTTCGGAGATGTCAGGGCTATTGTCGATGTCGTCGTAGGGACAAGATGGATGGCTCCCAGCTTCGCGTTCGGACAAGATTATCCACCAGCTGACGATATCCTCGCTGCAAGACTGCGGGAAAAGTACTGGGGCGCCCAAGTGATTACATACCGCCCTTTCATCCGGCAGATTCTACAACTCTCACACTCGAAAAAGAACCATGCATCGAATCTTAGCGTCCCTTGCACCAGCTCCGAGTTTCGCCAGAATGCCGCAATCTATGCTGAAGCTGAAACACACGGAAATATTGACCCCAAAGTAGAGGAATATGCAAAGAAAGGTATCGATGCACTCGTTGAGAGTACTCGTGCCTTCCATGGCCTGGGGGACGACCGGCCAATCCTTGCAAACGTCTTTGGCACAGCGCATGCGTGAGTACGATTGGCTGAAGCTATTATGATATGTCGCTGACGATGCGGAAAGACAATGGGGTAACTTGCTGGTCCTTTCAGCTGCATTCAAGGATCCTGTCCTGAGCGAGTATGTGGATGAAGAACTGCTAAGAACTTTGTTCCGCAAGACGATTCAGTTTCTGCGGCAATCAGCAACCACCACGAGGTCACTACGAACTGACATGCACATCCTTGAGGGTCTCCAAAGGGATCTTTTCCCGCCCTCTGATGAAAGGACGAACCCGCGTTTTTCGAGTGGCACGGGAGTCCGTGACTATTACACCCCAAGACCTGTTGTCATGGCTGCGCCGCCGTGAGTCACCCGGTAAGCTGTCGAGAACCTTCATGTCCGATGCCTCGTTGTTTACAGCGGGTGGCTGGCTCACCTGAACACGCATTGGATTCATTGAGTTAATGATGGATATCACCACTATTATACAGCGTTTCGAACTGGTTGCGAGGCGTTAAAAAGGGTCTATTCTTATATATTTGCCACTGAGCATTCCCTGTTTTGAGCTACCTTGCTCTGAGTGGAGGCAAAAGTTCAGAACGGAGTCCACGAACATGTTCTCGCGTGGTGTACCCTTTGAGAAACCATCCGACTGTTGACATTCATGTCGTTCTGCTCATTAGCTCTACTTGACCGTCCGGGGCAAATAACCTGACTTTAACACGCTCAAAGAGACTGTTTGATTGTCAAACATAAACGATCGTCACTCTTTATGTCTTCCGATGGGAACATTCTCGGGCCAGTTTCAACCGTCTTGGGCCGCCTTGACCGCTCGAGGATAGTTTCAACGCCTTCCACGAGTTGAAAGTCTTGTCCCGGTGCACCGACAAGGTTTACAACCACGGGAAGATACTCAGTTTTTTTAGTGATCTTGGAGATATAAGGTACGTCTCCAATTGGGACAACAAGATCGGGGGCACCCAAGATTGGTGGAAGGAAGAGTTGATCCAAGGCGGATTGGCTCTTGGGGGAGGGCGACTCCTCGTCGCGATAATTAGGCTCAGCATTGGCAACAGGAAGCATCACGAATGTTTTGACATTGCTGTCTCCAAATAGTTGCTCGTGAAGCCATGTTTTGTAAGTGAGTAACCGTCGTGTAGCCTCCTTGTGTTCATCAGCGGTAACTTTGGCTCCTTGATCCCATCTGTCCTTAACAAACGAGATCACGTATGGCGGACGCTGTTTTTTCGCATGGCACCACTCTCGGAAACCGTCCGTGGAGTGGTAGAATTGGTAATAGTAGGTTTTCCGTATAACCTCTTGCAGGTACTCCTCAACATTATCGGAAGTACCAGCAGGATGTGATTGCTTCCAGGAATCCTGGATGGAGAATTTGGTAACAGTGGCCAGCAGAAAACGCTGTGCATCATCTATGAAAGCGTCAATCGTTTCCATCTGTTTTGAATTTGCAACTGGCAAGTAATCGATTGGATAGATAAGACGATATGGTAGGCTCGCTGACTTGGATAATCCCGTAGGCAACATCCAAATGTTCATGATCCGTTTTATGGTCTTGAGACTTCTGGCAAAAACACAAGGCGTGTCGAACAAATCATAGGTCTCGATAAGGCCCCTTAATGATACGGAATTGTGAGAGGGACGGAATTGCCAAACACCATTTGCCATGGCTGGTCGACGACCGCTTCCGCTAGTGTCAGTGCCAAGGGCGCAGTCAAGCCATTCGTAGGCCGCTACCGCAGCAGCACTTCCGCTGCTGCTGCCAGCAGGGGACTGGTATCCATCTCCTCGAGGATTGAAAGCTACTGGGAAGTCGGCAACATCCTTGGGTTCTTGTCGGGCTAGCATTGAGCTGAGCTTGGTCGGCCCCAGAACCTGGGCACCGTCCTCTATGAGTTTCTGGACCACCTCAGCCGTGGAGTTTGCTGGATCGCTCATCTCATAGTAATCATTGTTGCAGAGAGACGTTTTTAGGCCTCGAAGGAAATAGCAGTCCTTCACAGCAATGCGTAGCTTTGATTGAGAGCTGGCTGGACAGGGCAATGACCGAGGCGGGACGGCAATGGCTAGTTGGCCATACGGGACACCTGTAATTTGTAGCTGTCGGAATCCTGTCGTAGAAGAGCTTCAAGAACCATTAGACGAGATAGTGACAAGAGGTGAGGTCCCAGGACAGATGCTTACTTTGGTTTGAGGCCACACAAGAATGCCTGCTGCGTGTCGTCATACAAGCGGCAGACGCTTTTCAATGTTTCATCCACGTAGTAATATAAACCAGGAGCCGGAGGCGCGCCACCATCCCGTTCACTTTCGATATGGAGCCACTGGTTACCAAGCTCTTTCAAGTAGCGTCGGCAATCTGATGGCAAGGTGTGCTCGTAACTGGTTATGGTGATGATGATGCTGACGAGAAATCCTTGCCGTTTAAATACATCATCTTTGTCTAGTTCCCTGAGGTATTCCCTAAGCCAGGCCCTGGTGATTGGCCCGCTCTCACGGAAGGCAATGACGGTCACTGGCGAGAAGGGTATTAGAGGATTATCAGCTTTGGGTCTGAACTGAATAAATTCGTGTTAGTTCACTCACACAACAGGGCAACTAGGCTTACGTACACCTGTGCCCTCCAGGGCAACATATCGCGCACCTCCAGCTTCGAAAAGTGTAAAGGATTCGTGAACCGACGTCAGGCCAGCGGCCGAGGCCGTTTGGTCGCGGCATGCCCCAGACCGCTCTTCGCAGGATGATGCGGGATCCATTGCGTATGAGCTGAGCGGGGATGGCGGGCAAATGTTTTTCGTGGCGAGTCCCGCTGAATGGACTCGTGATCTGATGCTGGTGTCCCAAAGAGGGAAAAGAACTTGTTTGAGAGTTAAAAAGTAGAGCCAACACGTGTACCGTCTTGCTTACTAGCCTACTTTCGCGCCGCAACCAATAGAGGTGTCGCAGGGTAGGCATGATCTTCACAGCCTCATGAGAATACTGCGTTAGTAATCTAGCCGTAGGCCTCAAGTAATTCTGCGGAATGAATTACCCTACACAAGGGACAACCTCAGATAATAATAAACACGCTGCTGCTGCTCCTTATCGGTTACCTGACCTTTGACTCTTATAGCAGGCTCGGTGCGACAGGCTCCCAGGCGATAAGGGGCGACAAAAGGCTTGGATCTCCGAACGAAAGCTGATTCAGCCAAAGATCGCGACACAGCGAGCCCGACCGATTTCCGATCGGGTGCGGCGCTGCTGTAATCTCTTTCCCATGCGATATGGGCAGCTAACGCGACCCACTTGCTTGCCTCCAAGGCTCCAACCATCACTCGCTTCTTTTACTCCTTCTCCTTCACCAACGGAATCTTAGTTTCACCACAGCAAAAGCCGCACTATTCAACACGTTCAACTTCCGTATTCAATGCTTCGAAGACTCCCACAAGAAATATGGCATGGGCATATGCTCGATACTCAATGACGACGACAATTATGAGGATCTCAGGAGCCTCGCCGAGACCGGAAAAGCAGAAAGGGACCGCGTTATCACATATCTTTGTAGTCGTCGTCACCTTACAGATCCCCGCAACGTACGGGCGTTGGTTGCTTTTTGAGTGCCCGAAACGACCATCATTGATACTCTGGAGAGGATACCTGCAACCGAGGACTTAAGCCGAAACCTCAACGAGATAAGCTGGTTCCGCTTGTCATACACTCGGACTGGTGGCTTATACATCGGGGAGTACACACCACTCCACGAGGCGGCTATGAAGGGACGACCGAGAATGGTGAGCCTCCTGGTCGATAAAGGCATGGACTTGAATCCTCCTGGGGCGCGGAGTGTCGTTGATGTTGCTGTCGCTGCCGGCCAGAAGGCAGCCATGGAGCTTTCTATCAAGAGGTGTGTGAATGTGAGCTTAGCATCGGTTCCCTGCGGGCAAACGGCTGTCCATACTGCCGCCGTCAGCGGCCAGCAAGATATATTGGCTTACTTGCTCTATCTTGATCCATCTCTGATCAACAGAGAAGACCAACGCGGACATACTCCAATCGCATGGGTGTTTCTGGGCCGGGGACAGAACCAGCCTGAAATACTTGGGCAATTAAACGACATGGAGCCGTCCCGAAGGCGACGTATCTCGCTCAACATCTCAAACCGGGACGCCGCGATACTGTCTTCTTTCAAGGGGGTTTCTGTACGAGCCACTATGTTGGTGGGGGCAGAGATGACGAATGCTGCGAAATGCTGTTTCGCGAAACGACATCGGAGGAGAAAGGCGGCGTCAGTTGGACATATCGTGCACGCTGACAAATCCTGTCTCCGAAGAACAGCGCACATATACTACGATCTTGTCAAATTGGAACCAAAGGGAGCCATCTCATCCATCCAATGCGCCGCCTGGGAGGTGGTACGCGATCTCAACCAAGCTGCGGCTTTAGAGCAACTACCGCGCAAGTAGCCCGCACTATTCGACATGATCTAATGTTATCTGAAGTTTGCCCCTGGGGACTTGAACCAGAGGTTTTTTCCCAACGGCTTTTTCCCCCGATGGCTATTGCTTCTCGCCAAGTCAGTCAGGCAAGGCCGGATCCGGACGGATGCGCAGGACTGCTATGAAACTATACTGGCAAAGCCCCATCTGTTCCCGAGAATACAACAAGGCACAGCATGTGGCAAATAGGTGGTATGAAGGCGAAAACTCCGTGTTCGAGAGTCACGTTTGTGGACAAGGTGGTTGTTCAAGAGTCCTGGAGGCTTGAGGTGTAAAATCATGTCGCATCACTTTGCGAAACTCATGAACATATACTCGAAATGAGTATGCGAGCCTTGCCATCAATTTGTTGTTTCAATGAAGTTCAATAACGGCATTTCCAGCATTATTCATAAGGCATCCTCAGGTCCTCTGAATATATCGAGATCGCGATTGTGTGTGCCGCCGATTTGAGTTCGCGTATCGGTCGAGGGTGCCAGTCTAAAGATTAGCTTAGATCTCTCGAAACCTCGAGCAGAGGTTCTAGAGTCACAGCTGTCTCAACATAATGGGTCCAGGGGAACCACCCGCGAGCCCGTTACGGAACCCTGAAGCAGTTAGCGTGGTCCCGAAGGAGTAGCATTCGGCCTAACTGTATTGTGGAAGGGGTTCACGTGGATAGCCCAAAGTCGACAAGGTATCACTTGGCACGGGCGCTTCAGGCGCAGCAACTAGACGGTATGCTTCGGTATGTGGCACCTGCGTTCCAGGGAACACCTGCGCTGCGTATTGCTGTGGGTGCATTTGGGAAGAGATGGATTGCCGTGCTATTGGGGTTGGGACATTGGAAGGTAGCGGCCGGCCATAAGCTGGGCCGGGTTGCATACTTTGCCCTGGCTCCCACCATGAGGAGCTGCTCGTTGAAACGCTGGCAATAGACGCCTCTCGACTCTCCTGTGGCGGTACAACGTAGGAAACGCTGGGATCGAGCGGCGCAGGTCTCCTGGGTGCTATAACGTGCTGGAGGGACTGAACGGTCTCGCTGGTGTTGCCCGAGGTAAAGTGTGACATTGGAGTCGGGTCGGTCTGCGCTGCCGCACCAGAGTGCAAGTAGCTAGATATGTAATCATCGCTGATTCCGTGTCGATTAAGGAGGCCCCGAAGCTGCCGGTTCTCTTCGGCAACCATCCTGGCCGCCTGCTGGACTTCTGAGGACGCCTCGACGCCCTGGAGCTCGTAGACCTGGAGCCGTTGCTCGAGCTCCTGGAGATATTCTCTCCTGCGAGCCCGCGATCTTCGTTGATTGTCTCTTATACGGGCAAGATTGGCCTTTTGCTATGAACAGGAAAATGCTGATATTAGGAACACAGGTCGAGGGGAAGAAATTGAGGTTTGGTTAGGGTTCGCCACATACTGCCGGCGTCGACATTTAGCCGTCTTGTGACTTGACAAAACAAGTAATAAAGGCTTCGTGAGGAATGGGGGCCAGCTAGGCTAGGTTGCAAATCTCGGAGCAATAGCTTGGGGAGCGCGTGGTGGCGGCGGCCGGCCAATCCTGAGCAGGGTCTATGAAGGCGCACTAGGTCAAGTGCGGAGAGCTGAAGTTGGATGAAGCTGGAGCGGTTCGGATGTGGAGCAGACAGACCCATCAGATGACGCCTTTCCTTTTATTGAAAGGGGGAATGGGTGCCAGCAGTGACATACACCAAGGTTCTTATGAAGGGCCAAACGATAAGCTCACAGAAGAGGGTCGCCACAACAAAGGCCAGCTACAGCGACAAACGCTAGGGGGCTTTATAGGTATCAAATACACTTACAGAATTCAAAGCTTGTGGTGGGCTAGAGGACCCTGTCGAACGGACGGGGCAGCCTTATTGGGACGGCCACAACTAAGCTGCCGCGGGATGAACGAAAAGCACAGTCGCCCAGCCTGGTCCGGCGGGTAAAATAGCACAGCGGTGAACATATTGGTGCTGTAGGTACCAAACTGTACCTTGCACCCCGCCGCAGCAATCATGCACGTCGTCGGCGGATCGACAGTCAAAACAGGGCTGGCCCTTTCGTTGTTGATTTAGCGCGCGCAGGGATCACAACTGGTCATGGCTTCGGTCTCTCTAGCCCTGAGTTGAAGTGGCCCATTAGGGATGGCCTGGAGAGGATCAAGACTTTTCCTTATTCGGCAAGTGCTAAAGTCGGACGCAACACGTCACCGGTTTCTGTCTACCCTGGCGGGGAACCGGAATACGTCTCAGGGGCTGGCACTCTAGGCGGATAGCGTGGCACTAGTGCGGACTGTGCGGTAGTCTGTCAAAGTATGCAGCGCGTAGATTTACTAACTCACGCTATGGTGGTCAAATTAACCGTAGGGCTGCCCCTGATCGATCTTCTGGGGGCCGTGCCACCTGACGTTGCGCAAACCGACCCACATCGCCCCCTGCGCCGGAGAAAACACTGAAAGCCTGACACATTTTCAAGTGGACAAGCCAGGTGTTTGTTCTTCGGCTTGCGCCACCTCTTCCTTGCTGAGATCTTATTCAGTCGAACCGAGCTCTTCCCTATCATTTACATCTTTGACGCCTTTCCATCACTATAACCAAAATCTGTCCCGCCATCTTTGCTCCCGCCCAGGGAGAGGAATTCAGCAATATGGCCATGGATGCACTGAAAAAACCTCGTCAACAACGTTCCAGGCTGGCTGAAGCGTCTTGACGACCTCAGAGGCCAGATCGACCAACGACAGGCCGAGCTGGCCGCCGTTGCCGTGGCAGAGGGCAAAAACTCGGAAACAAATCACTCCGCAATAAGGGATCGACCGAGTTGACCCTCCTGTAGTCCATACCGAGGCCCCGGCCGGTGAAGACGTGATGGATCATACAAGTAAATCAACCACGTCAACCTGCTCCGGTGTACCACGGACCGGCACCTCAAAGTGCACAATAAGCCGGGGCGAACATGGAGTTCGTCGGTGCGGAAGTCACGGAACTGGGCCCGGTCCGTACTAGCTAGCAGTAGTGATTGTGGTTGCAGCCCCCATTATGTGACAACAAGGATCGCGCCTGACATAAATCAAACACTTGCTTTGCCAGGATGGTCTCATGGCAGACTGACGAGGCGCTGCCCTATGTCCGAGCCTGGACCCAACACGCGGCCAAGGCTCGAGCACCGTTGGTTGACGCGGGGCTAGTGTGCAGGCCTGGATGGCGCCGACGGAAAGGACTAATCGAGTGGAGGCAAAACACGGTGGTCGCCCGCCTCGTTATCTCCCACCTCATCGGACGCTCCATAGTGATATTGCGTCAACCCGCAGCGATTGAGTGGTGCCTTGGACACGCAGATGCCAAGAAGAAAAAGGCAGTTGGAGACGGTACTTTGCTCGTTAGTTCTAATTGATCATTATATCGTGTTGGCTCAATGCTCTTTGTGTCGACGCCGCGATCCGCTACCCCACTTTGACCCCGAACTTGATGCATCGCTGCAGAACCAGCCAACTAATACAGAAGACGCACCGCACAAGATTGGCCACTTGGCATACTCGACTGGAAGCGCTGAAGCACACACTATCGCTACCTCACAGTTCTTTGATTATGCCTTCCTTCAAGATTGGGCAGACAATGATCCGCAGTGGAGCTGGCGTTGCCTCGCGAGATATCGAGGGTGTGCCAGCCAACGCGTCGTCTATCGCAAGAGTATTAAAAAAACATCCGCAAGGAGTCAGCAAGAGCGTTTATAGACGTGAACAGGGAGCCAGAGGTACGATCGTGAACAAATATGACCGAGGCTGCTGTGCCGTTGGACCCAATGCCTCCACTGTTGATGTAGATGGTGTTGTTCCGTCCATAGCGGACGTAAGACCTAACGGTCTCGGGTGGGCTGTAGTCTATGAAGCGAGGGAAATATTGGGGCAGGGATGCGACGACGTCCTTGCTCCAGTCCTGTGCCATTTTCTTATATCTTCTCCTATATCTTCTCTCATCAGCAGCTGTCAGCCTTGGGCGCCAGGCTCGAAAACTGATAGCCCCAAGATCGAAGGTGACAGCGCGCGATATCTCCATCGACTTCCCCTGTGCGAGAAACACAGTACGACCCTCGTCAACGAGGCACATAGTGCCCCTAGATAAGACGGTCACTCTAGGATGACAGATAATCGGATGCGTATCGATACAGCAATGGTGTCTGCTGACGCCCGACTTGTTGTCTTTTATGAGCTGAACATCGCACCTGTCGGAGTCTGCCAACGAACCCAAGACCCAACCTTCGGGAGCGAAGAGAAGCTTTCTAAACCTCAGGCAGAGCACGGCGCCATCGCGGTCTTCATGAAGCCTTTCGTCTCGCCAACGCGTGTCATCCGCGGGCGGGTTATATCCGTATCGCGAGTTATCCGACACAGAGAGTATCTCATTCACACCAACGAAGGGCCCGAGGAACAAGACGACGTCGGCAAAGTTGGGAGCGTCGAATTTGCCCATAGCTTCGGAGGTGGTGCGGGGAAGAGAGCAGTTGACTCCTCGTCCATCGAGTTGTACGAAGTCGTGGTCAGAGACGGTATTGTTGTACAGCCTGGCCTCGCACTCCCAGTGTGTGGAATCTTTACTTCTTGGGGATCGAAGCTCTTGGCAGATCCATCGATAGTCCTGCTAGAAGTTGTGATCGTCGAACCTAGGTTCGGGAGTTGCTTCGTCGCGTTCCTTGATTGCCGTTTGAAGGCCTTGTGAGTTTCTCGGCGAAGTTTGGATGGGAGACGTGTTGATCGGCGAAAGGCTTAGCAATTGGGGTAGGCGGCGAGTTCATTGTTGCTGCGAAGGTGTATCTAAATGTGAGAAGATCAGAATTGAGAGCCGTGCTAGACGCTGAAACTGGACGCCTCCCCTGCAGGCCGCGGGTTCCTGTGAGACCAGTACAAGCCCCATCCTTTCCGTCACATGACGCCACAACATCGCCCCTCTTGGGTGGATCTGGAGGGCCTCAAAAAGGACCTTATCACAATAAGTAAAAGCTACCCCCAGTTGCGGTGGATGCAAGCGAATCGCAACACGCGAGTCGAGGTAGGTCATCGAATGATCGGTAAGGGCGTCTTCTTTCAAGGCGGATCAAGGCCTGGGCAGTGTACGGGGTTCATCCTCTCAACACTCATATAGCCACACTGCGTTGGTCGATTGGGTAAGATAGCCTACCGGTGTGCCCACCACATACTGAGGATGCTGTCTTGCGGGCTAGCAATGAATGAGGCTCGGTTGTGGGTCGAACAGTATTAAGTCAGACACAATGTCCAATTCTCATCAACCCCGCCGCTCCATTCGAAAACTTCCCTACTCTACACACGTACTTTTCATCATGTGCTTCTTCGAACAAACTCTCTGGGCCTGTGGCTGGTGGCGTTGGGGAAACTTCAGGCAACAATGTAACAAGGAATATCGTATGGGTGAGACATGCGGCCTCAAACTTGTCTATGAGACAGAGACAGAGCCCGACGTATGCAAGCTCTGCCACGACACGGAGAAAAAGCAGCGCCGATATGATAAGATGTACCGCGATGTTCAGCGCTGGCAACGAGAAGGGAACCGAAGCGCGACCAAAGTACAGACTACAATCATTGAAATAGGGTAAGTTCCCAAATATTGTTCTGCACATAGCATATCTGACACTGGCTGTTCACATCAGAGCGTCTTTGGCACCCGAGATCGAGATGATTGGGTCGTTTTTGACGGCATATTCATCGTCGGTGACAAGACAGGACGGGATCAGCTGGCTCGGTACCAGTTATATGGGAGTTGAGGACGGGTATGACCAAAGAATAGACCATCTCCACGGTCGCGAAACCTTCTACTTTGGTCAAGCGGACTCATTTCTGCGCGGATTCTCGAGAACGACACCAAAACACACCCATCACTCAGCTGCACCACGTGGCGACGTGTCCGACATAAAGTGACCTGCATGGTGGTGAGAAGATGATGCGGCGGCGTGGTCACTACGGCCATCAGACTGACATAATTCTGGAGCAGGATCGAGTAGGTTTTTATGGCGACAATGGCTTTTGGCGCTTACCCTGATGAGGTACTCCAAGGGAGAAGCTGCTGACAGCGCCATACACACGGCATAACCGTGTCCTAAGGCCATTGAGCCGACGTGGAAAGCACACCGACTTCCCCAGAATCCTTCGCTTTTTCTATCTCGAGTATTACCTCGTCATGGGAGCTGCAGATGGCCAGGGCAGAATCCAGTGGGTGAGGACGAGAAGCCGACCAAGCTCTGTGAACCAATGGCACGCTTCTGCGTGTCCTAGCATTTCACTTATGAGCTCGATGCTGCGTCGGACGGCGATGCGGTAAGGAGCAGATCCAAGGCCTTTTGCGGTTCAAGTAGACCTTCACGTAGGCTGAATCCCAGAAGATCGCACACAAGGTCCGAAATATCTAGAGAGCGAATTTTGTTGCCTGTTAGAAGATGAGGCCGAGTGTGGCTAAGGTTCAGGCGCCGGTCATGAAACAGGTCCTGTAAGACATCGTAACAATATTCAGGGGGATTGGTTTTGGGGAATTTAGCTGCTGCGTGTCCCATGAGGTCAGAACCGGCTACCCACTCCAGACTCTTCTCGGCTTCACGCCATACATCACACTGAAAGAGCTCGACCACGGTATTGTACAAGTACTCAAGCCGAATGAGCCGGTTAGTTGGCACCTCTCGAATAGAATAGCGCTGGGCCCACCTATGCGCTTGCCACATGCGTGCGTGGACGTCGCGGATGTCCTGAATAACCTTCCATTGACGACCATAATCGCGTTGTATGGTGTGATTACCCGCGACGATTCGATCACCTACATCCGTTTTGAAGCGCCAGTTATCTCGGTCAAATTTGCCCGGAAGCCACCAGCCAAATCCATAGTCCCGTGACGTTTTGTAAAGGCCTAGCCCCTCAAGCTCGACTTCCACACCCTGTTGCTGGTCATCATCCGGTAAAGTAGTACGGCGGGTTGGTCTCCATCGATCCCTCCATAATACAGACTCCTTAGCGATGATGCCTGACATGAGAAATCGAAGGCTGCGAAGCGTAACTGTCATGACGAGAGTCTCTGGTAGAGAGTAACTGGGTCTAGTCTGTGACTTGACGTACTCGAAGAGGAAGCAATTTCTATTGAAATTACTATGCAAGAAGTGTGCCATCGTTCTTGATTGAACGGCGAAAAACGGTGGCTCCGGGCCAGACGGTGCCTCTTCACGGTCAGTCCGGACGGTGGTTTGACACATGGCCAGATGAGGGAGTATACGCTGGAGGAGGGTCCAGGATAGTCGATCTTCAGCTCGGACACCATACGTGAACGAAACAGGTATATTGCCTTCCCCACTCGGAGCCAGAGCAGTTCTAACACGGAGCTTGCTTAGCCGGTACGCGAGCTTGAGAGAGGCTTGGTTTGCATGACTGCCACGGGTAGAGTTTTCGCAATCGGCTAGATACGACGGATCCAGAGCCATCTTCTCAAGTTGAGGGTTCCGAAACGGATATTGTTTGGCGGCATCGAAAGGGATCTTGATAAGATTGTAGAACTGACTATACAGGAGACCTTCTTGAGCCTCACGGCTTTGGTGAGAGGGTGTGATGGTCATGTCAATTGCGTCACGCATGGTGACACACGGGTACTCAGCCTGGCGAAGAGTAGAAGCACCACCACACTCAGATGGCCCAAGAGGCCCAGACGGGTTTTGCCCAGCGGCTTTGGCCGAATCGTATGGACGGCTCCATGCCTGCCGTTGCCGCCAGAGACGTCTCAAACAACAGCGACGCCAAAGAAGAACGTTGGCTTCGGAGGCAGACCCAGTTCTAGGGGTATACTGCCGTCCGATGTCGACGTATGTAGAGTCAGGGTTCAGAAACCTGTTGTCGAAAACCGCATTCCATTGTTCACCAAAACCTCCGAGGACTTGGGCGATGTCTGAGTGCATGTAGGCAAGCTTCAAGTTCTTGGCCCCCATGTATCGTCTTGTGCCGGTGAACTGTGGAAATGCCGCCAAGCGCGATTGAATTCCTTGCCATATGGCCCCAAGATGTCTGCCTTGAAGGATGTAAGAGAAAGCGCTGCTCCTAGTGCCTTGCCCAAGCACATCGGTACTTGCATCATCACTGCTCTCAAGGTTCTCGGTCGAGATGCCCTCTTGTCGAACGCGCGAGATGGGTTGGGCAATTCGGCGACATTGCGGTATGTATTGAAGTATATTTGGATCCTGAACTGCTGCAACGACTGACGGCAATAAAACTTGGTCATACCAGATTGTGTACTGCTTCCTGGGAATGGCTGTCCGCAGGTAGGAGTTGTCATGTTTGGGTCGACAGCATAAAGCAGGGAAGAATACCCAAATGAATGTATCAACCAGACCTTGGACACACCCTAGGCAGTAGTTAGGGACATGATGCAAGGGACGTCGTTGTCGACAACTTTCTTGCGGTTGGGGGTTGGTATGATGAAAGCCATCATTTGGAACCTCGATGCTAATATGGACGTCATCGGTATGGTTGAAGATAACATGTGGCTGTGGATACCACTGAAGACCCAACTTAGCAACGGGCAGGGAAGAGGGAAAACTGCATATGCTGTCGGCATCGTACGTCTTCCGGATAAAATCGTCTGTAAAGGGTTGTGTGAAGCGATGTCTGGTTGGCAGGCACAGGCTGGGCGGTGCACCATCAGTTGAGGATCCTTCAAGAGCGATTTGACATGCCGCCCCGAAATCACGGTGCTGCGAGTCTGTGAACGGCTGCGAATCACCACGAGGTTTCCTGCCGGGATTTTTTAATCGAGAGGCATGGTCGAGCAGATCAGAAGAGGGATCGGTGATATGTGGGAGCGGACGATGGTTGTAGTCGTCATCGATCAATCCATCCAGTCTAACGATAACATCTTCCAAAGAGTTGCAGGAATGGTGTAAATTGTTGTTGACCAACTTCTCGAGCGTTGGGATTGAGGTTTGACGTGACGGTTCATCGTCGCGCTGGTCGCCAGCGCCCTCGTCGTCGTCGCCATCGACTACTGCCAAGGTTTAGTCGGGCACATATACCGGCTAGGGGGCGCAGGGAAATATCTCGAAAGGACCGGGCCCATAATGCTGCGATATGGAGGGACTCGCGGGCCCTGAACACCCTGACTTTGTTCTTCTGCAACTTGGGACTGGTGTAATGGTATGTCATGTCCTACAGGTGGCAGGTTGCACGATCCTCCGGTTGAAACTGCTTCGGCTTCGCTCGGCTGGTAACAATGTATGAATTCTGTTTGTTGAGGCTCGGTCGGTGCGTCATCAAGATGGACGGCTTGCTGTGACTAGCAGCTATTTTGGGACATTTGAAGCACCCCAAAGAGGGGTGTCCGGCGGTGTCAACACTGTTCCCGTGGCTCGGCAGTCAACGGTATTATCGTGACGGGGAGCCTTCGGGCCGACAACAAGTCACAGGGCAAGTTCTTTCAGGAACTCAAGAGCAATTTCTGTATCCCCCCGGACAATCGGGCTGGAGAAGACCGAGGTAGTTTTTGCCGAATCGCCCAGGTCCATGAGGATATAGCCAGAGCGGGTTACTAGCAAGCAAGCTATGTCTTTGCACATAGCCCCGGGCTACTGACTGAAACTTATGTTGCGATCTCGCTGGCGAGGATGCTGAGGTCGACCGGTCGAGGACCTTGTCTGCCAATCTATGAGGCTCCAGGAGAACGGCGCGAGTGCAAGATCATTAAATCCTTCCCTCTTCTGCTGTGGTGGGACCTTGTATATGGGCACAAATACAGATAGCAGTTTGGTTAATGTACTGCTTCTTAGTTCCGAACGAACTAGTCATGACTCTACACTCGTGGCATCCAGCAAGATGACTCTAGGTTCACACATTGCGCCTGAATAACCTGGACGGCGAACAGCCTAACAGAGGAAATGTAAATCATTTTGTACCTAACATGCAGTTTATCTCAAAGTCGTTGGCTAGTGAGGGGACGTCTATGAAATTATCCTTGGGCCTAAGGGCTGGTTGAATGAAGCCATCAGCTCGAACCACTTTGGACTCTGGTGATTCAGACGGGTAATGGTTTAGTGAAGGCGCGGCACTCGACATATTTCTCCCCATTAATGGTTAGTAGAGTACCTTGAGACACGAACTGGAAAAAGTTGGCCCAAAGGCGGAGACGCTTACGACGAATTGCGCCAGTCCTCAGCGTTGATCTCTACGCCTTTCACAATTAACGTCTCTATCACTAGCGCAGGATAGGACGGAATCGGGCGGATAACGAAATATAGGATGGTGGTGATGACTTTTCGAGGCTTCTTCCACTTTGGACGCATCGCCAGGTTGGTGGGCGTCACTTTTACCGTGACACGCCGGATGGACTCTGCGATAGAGGGCGGTGTTTCGTCATGAGCTGGGGATCAAGAACCGGTCAGCGATGGTGCTGAACTGATTGGTGCTTTAGGCGTGTCTATGGCAATATGACGAATTGCATTCCGCATCTACGAGCACTAGGAACGCCGCTCGGCCAGTTCATCGACCTATGTGGCTCATCTTTCCCAAGACCGCCCGTGACCCTCTCAGCCGCCGGACGCTTCGGCAGAGTTTCCGAAACAGCAATGATCGGGATGGATCACCCAAGTCGTCCTCTTTGGGGTCACGAGATGTCCGAGCTGGCCCCTCACGCACGGGCGCAGCTGAGCCTGCGAACAACCTCATGGGCGCTAACGATGGTCACCCTCGTGAACAACAAACTTTCCTGCCCCTCTTTCATCGATATATCGGCAGGGATGTCGGCGATCAGACATGAGTGTGGGTCACGTCAAAGGTCATGTAGCCGGAAGTACTACGCTCAATTGATGGCTTCCATTGGCCTATTATATCCACATGATAACCAGTTGCAGTGACGATGGTCCAATTGAGAAGCGCTAGACAGGGGTTTGTGATCCGAATTGGGAATCGACCAAGCAAGCAGCTCTCGGAAGGGCTCTCCGCAGGAGCAGTGCAGTAGACAGTATGTTAACAACGAAACAGCCCGCGAAGAATATCGGTTTGTATGCATATTATTCAATGTTACAACGGCTGACGTTCAAGTGCTATATGCGTCCGTGCAACCGGAACCTTGAATGTGGTGAACTCGTCCAGGCTCGGCACTATCAAGCGCCAGGTAGTTGTGTTGAGAGATTAGTCGTGCGAGTGTGCCGTACTAACCTCCTTCAGCCCTCCAGTGTACTCAAAAGATGGCCATAGAGGGCTAGGCAATATGGTTAGAGGCCGATGCGGCCTCTCGTACCCGGCGGCCGCGGAGCTGAAACCAAATCATTTACGCAACGGAGTCGTTGGTCATACGGCGGCGTCTACAAGCAAGCAGCTGTCAGTCTAGCCTCACAGGGTATAGAGCATCATCACCTTTTAAGGTACAGGCTGCACGCGCTAACGACCCAGGGAGATATAATGTGGTCAAACACCAGATTTCCGCAGACTAAATCTCCAAATCTCCAAATCGTCCTTTCTGGCCCTAGAGTCCTCCTCGAATCTATGGCATTTACGCTCAGACTTTCGTACCAAAATCAATTTGGCTTAAACGCCCGAGTCCACGTATATGATGCAAAGATAGAGCTGCCGTCCGGTAGTACCTTGGATCTTGTTAACATGGTAGCCTCTGAGGTTCAAATGTCGTGCGTTACTCTCTAGATGTCCGTTTCCGGTACCTCGAAATTAATTCCAAGAAGTTGTTCCTGCTCAAACGAACGAGACGCGAACTCACTAGCCTCAAGTCCAGGTAATCCGAGCGGGTGGGAGCGATCCCCCGGATCAGACGACGGGCCAAGGACCCCAAAGGCAATGCCAGCGCTCACGGGCGAAGGTGTATCTAATAACAGCCAACACGTCTCCTCTAGCCTCTCCTCTTTCGGGATTGACTAAGGATAGAAAGAAACAGGAATACATTCCAAGGATGTCGGACATATTTGTTCAGCTAGCTGCTAGTTCTCACGTGCGTTCATCGCCCACAGAAAGCAACAAGTCTCGTGGATTGGTCGGAATATGGGATGTGCCTCCTCGCATGGCTTTTGTTCGTCTGTATCATAAGTATGGTAGGAGAAAGAAGAAGTAGAGTAGCGCTTCTTGGTTCGTTTGGCGACTACGCTCGCATATGGTACTCGGTTTTTTTTTCTCCCTCGATCTCAAAGAACGCATGCATGTTCCATCTGCCCATGTTGTCGCTCATAAATCCGCTAATGAAGTGGCGGACTAATCTTGGTCATGTCAAAGTGGTTGCACGAGTATGATGGCAATGAAGCGCGGGAATCTCATCGTAACGCTGGGGAATGGCACCACCTTTACTGGGTTCCAAACGCTGCCAGTATTTCACCATATTAGCCCAAGTTAATCGCACACTGTGGCCTCAATCAATGACGGCTGGGTCCTAGTGCCCGACGACATAAGTCCTATGCCCACCAACCACGTTTGGCTGTGAGACTAACTCTGGTTTCGTGGTATTTGAAGATGGCCCGAACTTGTTAGAAGGTTGTGTACGTGAATGACGCACCCGGACTACCGGAAACCAGCTAATCCGCCAAATTCAGGACGCCGCCTCTTCGACGGAGAGCTTGGCCAACTCAATCTCCGAGTATCGTAGAGAAACTGGAAGGACATATCATCGCGGACACAGATGGGAGTAGACGGTTTTATGTACTTTTGTCAGACTGTGGCTGATTGAAGAGTTTTAGTCGCCGTTGCGGAGCAGATATGGAGCAAGCACTCGCTAGATCCGAGCTGAAAGCGGATTCGGCATCACAGAACTGCTCGAGATCGACGTGGGCTTACACACGAGGTTGCCTATCATGGTGTCCAATAATCATTGAGGTTCCGTTTCTTTGAGACTTCGCAAAATAGCAAGTTCGCGTAACTTAAGATCTTCATGCCCAAAACGCCCCGCAACTGACAGGAAGTGAGGTCGGTTAGACACCAACCATCGCGACGGTTAATTGACCAATTACTCTAGTCAAACCATGGGCAGCACCATCTTCTAATTTGTGTGGGTGGCTCAACAATGAAGTTCTTCCACACACATGATTCTTTCGCCAGGGCAGTAGCGCATGGTGTCATAGTGTGACGGCTCTGCAACATCAAAGGCATGAACGAGCGTGGTCCGCTCGCAGCGTCGACTGATCATAGCTGAAAGCATAAAGGAGCGAGGGTTAGTCACCATTCGCGAACCGTTGCTGTTGGTTTGCTTCCCAGTCGCTTCCGCTCGCACTACCCTGAACCATCCCGTGCCCCTCAGTAGAACCTCGAGGGCGCATTCAGAAAAGGGGCGACGTAATCGCAGCCCACTCACTCTATGAGTCTACCGATTTCACCAGTAACCTGGTTTAGTCTAGACAAAAGCTGGAAGAGCACCATCTGGCCGAGATGCCTCCGTGTTCTGCGGGGTTGCGTTTGCATCGCTCATCATCAACCCGCCTATCTTGTCCAGCTCAGCTGGCACTAGACTAGTTTCCGAACAATTTGGTCAGAGTTCAATCTACACTGGTCTTTCGGCGGCACAGATACCAACAGAGTAACGTTTTTGTATACTGTATATTGTTCTTTAACGACAATACAGAGCGACTCTCGGCGGACTACCTGGCCATGCAAACCCTGGTCGCCGTTTTATGTGCCGTCCAGCTGTGACAAGCGCCGAGATGATTCACCGCCCATTCAACAGAGACCATTCGCAAGCTGGTAGAGGGGTGTTCGTATCATACGAGCCTATTGTGGCTGATACGAGTTTGCCCTGCCTGTTGCTAGAGAATCACGAGAGCATGTTGGCCCAGCCCAAGACATCTCAGCGCTATTTTGCTTAGTATGATATATTTGGCACTATAAAAAAAAGGCCCATGCCTGTGCTTGCCACTGTTGACAGGAGAAGTCTCCAGCTATTGACGAAAAGCCGGGACGTGGGAATCCCCGACACGCTTGGTATATGGGAAGAAACGGGCTGCCATAGCGTGGTCGCGTACTTGGTCTCGGAGATCGCAGTCCTCGAGTACGAGATGGGAGCTATAGACATGGAACTCTCAAGGTTGATCTTGGCAGAAAAACAGCTGGAGAATCTGCTGGACCGGTCCTAAGAAAGGTGTGTCCTAGCACCAACCTCCCTACATGGATGCATTACCACGGCCTTCTGCATGGCTGACAAGATCTATCTACAGCCTCACTTCGAAATACGATCGCTTGTTTCAGGCACAGGAGCTCCTCAGGAAGCTGACAGGCGTCTTACGGAAATAAATGCCAACTCCAAAGCTTGCGATCGCAATCTGATCTGGATGTACCTCGTCGGCGGCGCCAACTGCACTCCAACGAGTTCCTTTCGAGGATATCTTGATACCTGTCTTCATCTTACCGTCGGGCCGGCGGTTAGTCTGCATGACAGCCTATGGAACGCGCTGCGGCTACTCTGGTAGAAGTATGGCAGTAGACAGATACTGTATGGACTCAATCGTCGGGGGACTTGGAGGACTGGAAAGACGTTATGAGGAGACACGATTGGGATTTCTTGACTCGCCTTGTAGCGTGCGAACCTCTACAAGTTAAACATTCATCGAACGCGTTTGCTAACGCAGAACTGAGCATCGGGGTCCCGGGCTGTGACTTGGTTGTGCACGGTGGACTGGGTTTCCGTCGCGGCCGCGGACGCAGAAGGAAACGGCATCATCCTCGATTGCACATACCTCGACTTGATATGATAATAATATTTACTACATCATTCGAATTTCCCCACGGTTTCATAACCAATCCTACAGTGTTGCATAAAACAGCCTCGGGTCTCGTTGTTCAATTGACGCTGAAGCATCTCGTTCCTTAGTGCTTGGGCAGCCATCAACGTAGCCGATGTTCAAACCGTAGGGAATGCCGCTAGGACCTTGAGTAAATATCTCAACTACAAGGTCTCAGCTGCAGCTATGCCCTTGGACTAGTAATCCTGACAAAGAAATAGGCCCTTGAGTGAGATGGATTGGTGTGCCCGGGGATACTACATGCATGTACCTCATGGGGCAACTCAAGGGCAGCTCACCGGCACCCTCGTTGCGGCCCACTAACACTAACATAGACACACGAAGTGAATGTAACTGGGGAGCCGCTTTCTACTCCTGTCTAACACCTCTCAATGCTCGATTTGGTTTGGTCGCCATCCCCTAGAGCCGTTTCGGCTTTCAGACGGGGACCTGTGGGTCGAAAAATACTTGAGAATATCCCCCACCAATCTACAGCCATTTTTGGCGGTGGTGATTATCAAGTATTTTTCGACCCCCTAGGGGGATCAATTAGAGGGTGGGTAGTTTCAGACTGTCTTACGGGTGGGCCTGCCAGGACACCCGCCAGGCGAGCAGTTTCAGGTACAGGCGGGGCAGATGAGGCGTGGAATCACATGCGACAGCGGGCGCTGGTCCCATGCCCGTGGCGGGACCAGGGTGATGACTCGCCGGATAAGAAAGACCTCAACCTTTGTTGCCGTTCATCTTTTCGTCCTGAATTGTTGGCGCCGAAACCTTCCTCACCAGCTATGACAAAAGCCAAGTGCGAAAAAGAAAGGCGATCTCGTCGAAAAGGGCCTTATTCCCTCACCCAGAATGACAATGAATCCCTTGACTTCTCACAGCAGACCGACTTGTCAATTTCCCGAGAAACAAAGAAGCATCCAAATTCGGAAGTAGCGAATCCGTCTCGACCCTCAGCGCTTGGCGACGGACTTGAGGGTCACCAGACACGAGTACGTCGTCTGCCTTCGGCATGGTAGATTGAGATTGCCTATGTTAAACACTTTTATCATCAGGAAGACCTCAGCGCCGAAACTAGCAATGTGGACGCTGGTGAGCTTGATTACGATTTCTTCGTCGATGAGAAAGAGCCAGCACGTCGAGCTCTAGGTACGATTCCTGCCGGCTTACACGCCGAAATGACGAGACTAATTGATGCATCAGATCTATCGTCACAGCAGCTCACCGGGGACTCGGACTACGTGATAAAACTCCAGCTGCTCGCGAGGAACCCGGACTCCCTGACAAAAGCACAGCTGATCGACCTCATACGAGTTTTAGAACTGAAACTCGCGAAGGAAACCGCCTGCGTATTCAAGTTGAGAAGCCAGATCTCGGAAAAACAGAACGCAAAAAACGAATTGCTTAACAACATTCATACCACAGACAAAACCGAATATAATCATCGTGCCCAAACTTCCCATCTTCTGAGACAACTCGAAGCCAAGGACAAACTGTGGCAAGACACGGAAGAATTCAAAGAAGGCGCTGGAATGTTCTCGGCGGAGAATATCGAGAAAAAGTACAATTTCCTCTACGATGACCTCAACGAAGTGAGCACGTACATCTGCGAGATGAGCCCTAGTGGAGATGATGTACCCCAGCAGAAAAGCCAGAATCAGCAATCTGCGCAAACCTGGGCACTCAAAGCTTCTGGCTTGGAGCTGAAGCGTCTTCTCTCTTACTGCCACGAGGAGGAGCTTCTAAAACAGAAGCTTTTTGCGTCTCTGGTCATGGCGGGGGTTTTTGAGCTCATTTTTGAACCGATCTTTCCAGAATTTTTGGCTTTCGAGTCACCTCTCCTCACTCACTACAGCGACAATATTCTAATGAGATGTAAGAGATATGTGACATCCTCGGAGCTAAAGACTAACGCTCCAATCTCAGTCGGGAAGCAAATACAAAACGAGCTCGATGCAATGGCTATCAAGTCGCTTACTTCAGACAACTCCTTCAAAGAGGTTGTCCGAGAAACAGCCAAGTCGTTCGCCGAGTTCATGATGAGCGTTCTACAGCTCTTCCTACCCTCGGAGAGTAAGCATACTGATCTCTGCCGTAATATCTTTATCAAAGGGGCCGGTTCTCTTGAGAGCTTTCTCGCTAAGGCCCTGTTTCTGAAATGTCAATTCGCCCTGTGTAAAGTGCGTTTCAGATTCTACTTCTTCAAGCCTGGCGATCCCTTCGACGCCAAAACGATGCGTCAAGATGTTTCGTGCACTGTGGGATTGGGCGGCGACCGCAGACATAAGCCAGATCGTGTCAAGTTGTGCCTTTTCCCAGCTCTATATTCGTTGCCAGAGAATGAGGGGGAGCTGAAGGAACCACCTAAGGCTCCTAAGAAGTACCTGGATAACCTTGACGATAAATGCCTGACAGAGGCGAGTCGAGATGAACTCAAACTCCTTAGTCTTGTAGCAAAAGCCGTTGTGTTGACTTGAACAGCCCTTGGGAGTGGCAGTGGAAGGAGAATTGAGGAATTCGCTGTATAACTACACGATAGTTACCTCCGAGACATTCCCATACGCTTCTAGTGGCTTGTTATTTACTAGCATAACATGACTGTATCATAATTCTGAAGTAGGTCACCCGGCCTTCGTAGACGCGCTGTTCTCGAGAGAGAGAGGTTGTGTATCAACTTGTAGTTTATGCCCGCGGATTTGCTCTTTATCCTTTTTTCCGTTTCTTTTACAAAAAGATAAATATAAGGCTGGCAAAAGTGAATCGACTCAGCCAACGCGGAAACAGCATGCGACTATGCGCTCCAAACGTACAGCCAGATATCATTGGGCACCGTAATCGCTATTTGACAGAACGCAAGACGAGTTGAAAGATGGGATTCTCAGCCGGCCGTGGGTGAAAGGTTCGTGACATTGTTCTGAGGCTGCCCTCGCCCGCGCCGGCGACTTCCGGAACGAGGCTAGAAGATCTGAAGCTGGTACAGCGGCATTTGGAAGCTAGCAAAGCTGCAAGCAATAAGGCAAATTGACCAAAGAGGCGGCGAATCATACCCTTAGTCAAGGTTACCCCCGCGTTGGGCAGGATGTTGCAGCGACTTCAATTACATACCAAACGTCGGTGCATGCACCACGTCTCGACCTGTTGGTTGATGAAAGCTCGCAGAGATAACGAGCACCAACGTTGGCAGACACAACCCCACCGCAACTCCGAATCGTCGTCAAGGATTGTTATAACGTCCGTGGATTCAGACAGTCTCTTTGCGATCGCGCATACTATGAGATGAGCAAGCCGGCAGACTCCACGGCTGACGTGATCCAGAGGCTCGTCGAGGGCGGTGCTCATCTTCTAGCCTTGACCAAGCTCAGCTCGATGCTAGCCCGAGAGGAACCCATGGATGCCACCGACTACCTAACAGCCTTTAACCCTCGAGGAGACGGATACCAGTCCCCCGCTGGTAGCAGCAGCGGAAGTGCTGTTGCTGTGGCGGCCTACCGCTGGATCGACTGCGCAATTGGCACTGACACCAGCGGAAGCGGTCGCCGGCCAGCCATGGTGAATGGTGTTTGGGAGTTCCGCCCCACTCATGATCGCATATCACGAGATGGCCTTGTCCAGACCTTTGGGCTGTTCGACACGCCTTGCATTCTTGCCAGAGAACTTGAGATCCTTGAACGCGTTGCCAAGATTTTGATATCGCCTCCGGAACCATCTGAGCCGGCAGTTCGACCGTATCGTCTTATCTATCCAACCGATTATCTGCCAGTTGCAAATAAAGAGCAGATGAAACTGATTTACGCTTTTGTAGAGGATGCGAAGTCCACCCTAGCCGCCACTTTCGTCTCATTCTCTATACGGGATTCGTGGAAAAGATCGCATCCCACGGGTACCCCTGAGGATGTTGATAAGTATCTGCTCGACGTTATACAAAACACCTACTATCGCCAGTTTTTTCACTCCACGGACAGTTTCCGAGAGTCTTACGCTCGGGAACACGAATCTCCACCCTACGTGATCCCTTTCGTCCAGGATAGATGGGATCAAGGAGCCAAGGTTACCCCTGACGAATACAATGAGGCTATGCGCCGGTTACGGATCTACAAAGATTGGCTCCACGAACAGCTGTTTGGAGATAATAATCTCGAGACATTCGTTTTGCTTCCTGTTGCCAACGCTGAACCTAATTATCGCGACAAGGTGTCACACTCTCCCAGGCACCAATCTGCCTTGGATCAACTCTTCATCCCGCCGATCCTAGGTGCTCCTGATGTTGTCATCCCCATCGGGGACGTATCATATAGCTCCATGATCACCAAACGACTTGAGCTTCTCCCCGTAGTTGTGAACGTTGTTGGTGCGCCAGACCACGACTTTCTGCTTTTGGAGGCCGTTAAGATTATCTTAGAGAGGTCAAAACGTCCCACCAAGGTCAATACTGGCGCAAGAATCTTTTAATCGCCAAATATAGAGGGTCGCAGTCACTGATATTGTGAGATGATATGCCTCCTTGAGCGTCTCGAAGCCTAGGATCCCTACCCTGAGCAGTCTCAGTCGCTGCGCGGAAGAGTACAGCTGAAAGATCCTGTTGCGATCTGAAACAGGATCTCAAATAGTTAATATGGACTCTTTCACAATTTGCAGGCTACAGCAGCTTTAGACGCTTAGAGGAGAAGTGAGAGACTAATTAATGGGTGTTGGGTTGCTTGAGGTTCTTTAAGCTCCAGAATAGTTAATATGCTGATTATGAGAGTTTCATGAGCTTAAAAGGAATCCCATCGCCTTCTGCAAGCACGCGGGGTCTAGACGAACGCCCCATCGATGCGCATCTGTCAAGTCAACAGTCTGTTCCGCAAACAGTAGATACCAAAAGATTCCGATTCCAAGGCAGGAGGTCCAATGCACTGAACCGGCTATCCCCAAAGATCCCTTTCATTCCAGCAAAAGTTACCACGCCCAACGTCCAGGCTGATTCCGGCCCTCGTCCTTCACTAGTCTTGGACAGATGTTCCATGAGCTGCTTCTGCTGTTCAGGATACGGAGTATGTCCCGTATCGCCCGCACACCGTCCCACTACACCTCATCCAACAGGCATAGCAGTTGTCAGACCCAGCCATCACTCGCCGTCAGCGCTACCCACAAACCAGATCCAACCAAACAGACTGCCAAACAATTCAATCAAATGCGCCAGAATCTTATGTCAAATCAAACGAATGGGAACACCCGGATTTGAAATCACATTTGTTATGTTCCATGACAAAGTAGACTAAGCCATCTGTGTGTTTATGCTGTTAGGACTGCACGGCCAGATGCTAAGCGGTGTGGAGGGTCATGTCTCTTGGTAGACAAATAGATGCGTGTGAAACTTTGATTCTGTAAAGAAAATCTATTAACAAGTGGAGAGCCGAGATCTTTGCAAAGGCTCATGATTGTGGTCTGCATGATTGAGCTGATCATAGTGCCTGTGAGGGTATCGTAGTCAGTGAGACTTATTGGGGGATTGACAAGAGAGATTTGAGACGTTTGAGATATTTGATTAGATATTTCAAACAACAAACCCAGTGGCGAGGGCCGTCAAATAAATCAAAAATGACCCTGAATTTGATTTGTTCGTAGTGGAATGACCGGAGTCAATGCCAACGTTAGAAAATCTGCTTCCCTTTGGCGATATTCCTAGCTTCCACGTACTGTCTACTACTTGACATGGCATGACTAGCTAACTACACTCTACTATGTCGCCTCAAGATCGCCTTTTGTACCACCTTACCTATCATTTACCCTCTAATCGAGCTCTAGCGTTGTGGATGCATCAAGTTACTAAGCTAGAGCCCTCTGACTTTCAAGTGTAGGGTAGGAGACAAGCTAGACTTATGTTTTTGGTCGATGCTTTTGGAGAGGTCGTACAAGCACAGTCGGCTGGGCGTGTGTGAGATCCCACGCTTGTACAATCTGATTTTCTGGCTATCCAACTTCTACTACAACAAAGAACATAGTACCACGCTTGCACTAATCATCCAAACCACATGGGGAGTCGGCATGGATACATCACGTGATAAAGCTGTACCGGCCCTGGTGTCTGAGTCCGAAATCCATCGGCCGATCCGTGCAGCGAGCCACTGCATGTCTCACAATAACTGATTGCCGAGGCAGCTCCAGTCGCCTTCCTCATGACAGTGTCCACCCCAAATCCCTTGACTGGTAGGCTCCCCTCGAAACGGACGATTGACCCTCAAGCCAAAGTCGCGACTTTCTCGCACAGGCTCCCGGCCGGGATCTGGACTGTCCGTACGGCTGACCGCGAAACGGCATGATTCAACAATTCAACTGTAGACTATGGTTATCGCCACCCCCAAAGTAGCGCGTATTGGGATCGCACACGTCTATAGGGCCGGGAAAAGTGGGTGAGTGACCTCGGGGATGGCAAATTCAGGGCTTGGGACGAGTGGCCCTGCGCGCACCAGACTACTATCTGTCCACGATGTCATATCATTGGCTCTAATGCTCGGAATGAAAGTGTTTAGAGCCCTACTATTGGACAGCAGCTCACCTACCCCACCGACCTCAGGTTGACCACTCGCTCTTTGGATCATCATCAAGTGACGTTGGAGCGCCCCTTTAGCGATCGGAAAAGATGTCGTAGGGGCTGTAATCGGGAACTCCCAACCACAGGCTTGCAAGTGGAGAGGAGATGCAGTCAGAAGCAGTTTGGTGTAACTCGGAATTAATCATAGCTTCAACCAACATCGGTAGAGTAACCTGTTTTCGTGTCACCGATGAGGGACACAGTCGTCGTTGCTTTTTCCCCCCTTACGGGTCTCCCCCAACTTGCCTTCTGCTTTGAAATAAGTATCATCCATATTTGCCTCAAACCGTCCAGCCTCGTGGAAGAAGCTTTCTGGGAGCTGGTCTAAGCGTCTAAGGCCCACCGCATCCGCCAGCTGACTCGATTCCCCGCCCACTCGTGTAGATGGAGGACTCGCTAGTATTAGGTCGTCCTCTCAAGCGCGTCAAGTACGCGCAATAGGATGACGGAACCATCCCAGTGAATATAGCGGCGTCCGATTTAAGGAGTCCCGACGGGATACCTGGGCAATTGGCTACTGACGTTCCGTTGTTTGATAACCCATGGGCGCTGTCGGCTGGTTTAGCGCCTCTTTCACAAGTACTCTTTAACCTCCCTGAAGATATCAACGGTTCTTGGGTTACGACTTTTCCAGGTGAGGAAGCGAACTTGAACCAGCGTGTTCGATAACCACCATTATCCATAAACTACGTTACGCAGCGTGGCGACCGTAATAGCAGTTCAAGGTCCATAATCACACCTTACCTATGTCACAAGCATCTAAATTGTAGGGGAAGCGTGAATTCAACCTATAGCTATCCTTGAGAGAAGACGAAATGATAGAGATTCCACCACGTACCAAACGGGAGTCACTGCCATCGGGAGAAAATTCGCTCGACTTTCGAAAGGTCATCCAAGACTTTTTTGCCGTCTTGTAGGACGTCGCTGAAATGTTCATGGAGGACGCGTACCTTTGTGTCAAATTTCCACTTTCCAAGTCCTTGCAATGCTTGGTACTCAGGGGCCATTCAGCGGGCAGCTTCTTGAGATCATTTACGAGCCGCGCTGTACATTTTGCCGTTTCCTTCAGAATCGTTGGTAGGAGGATGCGGAAAAGCTTACTAGTCATGGCGATGTGGCGAAAAAATGACAAGAAAAAAAATGACAAAATCGCTAGTCCTCTTCGTGTCGAGGTCTAGGTTGGTCCGCCGATGCCTATGTAGGAGGCCGGCGCGATGTCGAGACGAGAAGACCCGTTGTATGCGTCAGGGAATTGACCGACTGCGGCTTCCTAGATGTGGAGGTTGTGACTCTCCTCGCGGGGGAAACACGTGGATTGTATACTCGGGGCTCTCGCCGGCGGCGGGGAATTGGCGCTCACGATCAGCCGTGGTGTATTTTGAATTGTCGTCGATCGCCATCGTAACGAAGTCGCGGAAGGAGGTTGTCGGAGGCATCGAGGGTGTAGTAGGCTCCACAGGAGTATTCTGGGGATCGGGGGTTCGGTAAGGATTCTCGAGATCAGCGCTGACGGCGGTTCGCTGATGTTGGTTATGGCGAGGTGGCCACATACAGATACCTGACTGAGATGATGCTGGCGCTGTTGCCAGATTGGTGAGCATTGGAAAGTAGATGGGAGTCAAGGACCGACGTGGGTAGAGAACAAAACCACCTGTACGGTCGCCGAGCCTTCTCGATTCTTCAAATCTCCTCGCGAAGGGGTTATCGGGGACGGCACCAAAACATCGTAATCGGTCGACCGTATCGCGTGAGGACGAACCGGGGAGCAGTTTGTTGGCGGCGAGCCCCCCATCTACACAGTCTGGGAGATTCTCGCCACCATCTATGCTCGAAGCTACCAAAGCCTCGGAATGTCGAATCTGGACTCAGGGCAAAACCAAATCGTCAGCTCCTCCCTCCACGAAATGTGCAGGAAGGTCCCGTATAGATTCTCTTCGGTATCGAGGCCAATGGGCCTTGCAGGCATGAGTTGGATAAGCGACAGTGATTAAGACGATCCGATCGATGGCAGTGACGCGTTAAGGTGCTGGAGCCGAAGAGTTTGATGGACGAGAGCGTTGGAGCGGAGTTGCTACAGCTCGAGGAGTAGGCCACAGAGTTTTCCCAAGGAAGACGGAGGCCGGACCGAAGGCGAGGAGATGATGTAGTGGTAGGATATTTATGGGTGCTTACCTGACGGGCACGAATTTGGATTAGGAACTCAAATACAGATTGTGGTTGGTAATAGGAGTTGGCGTTTGTGGTGACGGGATGGTTCAAGGTAGAAGTTGCTACGCCAGCACTGGACACAGGGCATAATCAGCCGCATCCCCAGGTCCCCAGTCTAAAGCCAGAAACAGCCCGGTACTTCGCAGACTGCCCCTTCTCTCTCTTTGTTACTGCCTCGTCATACGGGCTCTTTCTTGACGAGTATTCCGTTGATTAAGACCTTAGATTCGGCATTGTAATGAAGAGTAGGGTCAATGGAATTTCCTTCTGTGAGGTTGACAGCTAGGGCAACAAATATGTCATCTCCACGAGTGCCTTGTAGTCGGGCAGTCACAACAAGCCCGGGCAGGATCATGCAAAACACGAGTAGTTGTTATGTAGCGATGGCTTCGAAAAAACAATTCCGTAATATGATTTTTCCCTCCCTTCGGGATACTTCAACATTTCCTAGCCATATGGGAACAGTACGTGCCTCGACCTAGGCTAGAGCCCATATCGCAACCATAATAGTGTTTCGGAATTGCCCACGCGACAGGCCACCATCCTCATCAAAGGTAGCGACGGCTCTAACCCGATCATCAGCAGCGACACGGCACCAGGACTGCTGAAATTCGTCAATGATGCAGACGCTTATCGCCAGGAAGGATGACCACTGCACTCATTGTCTCCCTAATTATTATCATCGTGTCTTCCGCTGCGTCTCCCCATCGCATCGCATCATACCGGCCAGACCGGCTAGAGATGGCCGTACAGCACCAACCCTACTTCCAACCACACTGATGCGAAGCCACCAAGTAAGCCAGCTAGACGGGAGAAGAAGTACCTTGAACACCACAAGATAGGGCTTGCCAAATGACTGACTGGCTGTTGATAGTCGTGGCCACCTAAAAGCCGGGTTCTACTACATCTGAGGCCACCGGCTGCAAAATGCGTTACACGTGGCTTCCATGATGGAACGCTGACAAACCTTGTTGGGTCGAACTCGTGTTTACTAGCCAACTTCCTAAGGATTCGGACCTGATGATTCTGACCAAGGAGTAGCATCGCGGTAATAGTTTGTAGACGATAAGCAACTTCCTACCTTTATTATTCGACCTCGGGGCTAGCTGGAGATTATGTGAACGTGCTGGGACGTATTTGTTTGAAGACTTCAATTATTCAAGTGTAGGGTAAGGTAGCAGCCAAGTCACGTGCTCGATTTTTCTGTTAGATCTGATCGTCACGAGATCAATCTGCCGACCCTCATTCGGATAACGAATGATTGTCGGGAGGGCTCGGTTGCCAGCTCCACTGCAGCATGAGCTGTTGATTCTAGAGCGATGAGGTTCGCTGAGCGTCAGCGATTGAATGATCTGCGAGATAAGTTCAGCTCCGGGTATTTCCACCATATTCCTTTCCCGGGCTTCTCGAGACCAACCAGTTATACCCCGATTTTCCTATGTGAGGCGACTTACCGGTCGAAGCCACGCGCGCCACCGAAACCCCGAGGGTAGACAGGACTTCACACAGTAACAAGTATCTTGACATACCGTTTGTAGCATTATGCGCCTCCACGCAACTGATGACTTTAGGAACTAGGTAGATCCAAGGGCGCGGATCCATCCAAGGATGGCCCACGCACTGCTACCTTTCGGGAAATTCATCCATGCCGGCTACTGTGTTGCATGTATACGATGACTGGGGTTGGTAATCCTGTGTCGTCGGATTACAGATTTGGAGTACCTACCAGCAGCACATGGCTTCACTCGGTGTGCCTGGGTGAGACATTTTGTTCATCAGAGCTTGGTGATACTAGTTTGCCGGCTGCTGTATGTACAATATGGATATCTACCTCTCTCGCCGCAGGCTCCCGGTTCTGTCGCGCTAGACCAACCCTGCGCGGCATCTGTTACAACTAATTCCAAAGTCTGAACTACCAAGCGAAGCCATGACGTATCTCAGAATCGCGCCCCTGAATCTACCGTTCTACTTTTTGTGAGGCTGGGACAAAATGTGAGCGGCTTTGCAGGCTGGATTGACATTGACGCATGACCACAGCGCAGGGCGGGATTTTAAGTGGCTCTGGATGCCCGCGTATCCTGTCTAAGAAGGTGGCTGGCTGGGCCAAGGTACCTACAGTACATGGATTTGGTGCTCGTGATGTCGGGGACTGGGCTGTGGGGACGGAGAGGAGCCGAATCATTCTGAGTGGCACGTCCTCAGTAATGGCCTGCCCATGTATCTCTGCTAAACCTACTGCGTAGGTACTTTTACCACTGCGAAACTAAGAGTCTGTCAGATTTCCTACCCGTCCGATCGTCACAAGCGATGCCCGGCACCCCGGGTACTAGCGATCGGAGAACGACTCGTGGGGGTCGCGACCCACTTACCAGCATACAGATGAATGCGAAATGAAGAGGCAGTTTGGTACAACATAGAGTCGACTTGAAGCCACCATGGGCAGGTCGTACAGGCCCTTTCCATCCCTTCTTCATGCGCCTGCTCAACCAACATCTGATAGGCAATGCGCGGGTGCAGGTATGCGAGCGGCCATACGTTGGCGTCACATAGAATGGTTTCGCTAACTTGATTTTCGCAGCGTCCGGTGCTCGTTGCTTTTTCCACCATCATCAGGGCGGCTCGTACTCGTAGTTTCGCCTTCTGTCTTAAAATAAGCATCATCCGCTCCTCCTGCGGTTGCCTTTTTGTCTCCTCTTTCGCACATTCTATTGCACCTTTGCTCGTTCATTCTTCTGCCTTCTTGACTCTCACTACCGCCCTTGGATTCCCGGTAGCTTCCCCGCACAGGGTAATCAGGCTGGCTGAAGCGCGCGCGCTTGACCCACAACGCGTCTCGTCTGGGCTTTGCACGTCCCCCTCCACTGCCCCCCTCCCCGCTCAGATGGAGGAATCGCCAGAGTTGGATCGTCCCCTCAAGCGCGTCAAGTACGCGCAACAGGACGACGGAGCAATCCCAGTGAATATAGCCGCGTCCGATATAAGGGCCCCCGATGGGATACCTGGGTCCTTGACTACTGATGTCCCGTTGTTTGATAATCCATGGGCGCTGTCAGCTGGTCTGGCGTCCCCCTCACAATTGCTCTTCAACCTTCCTGAAGACATTGCCGGTTCTTGGGTTTCAACTTTTCCAGGTGAGGAAGCGAACTTGTTGTCCCTCATCCATCGCCTCCTTTCCCCTTCCTCTTCACTCACTCCCCATTCCCGTCTTCGTTTACCATGCCTCGTCTCTTGCCTCGGCTCATGTCGTCCCTGTCATATTTGTGGCGGGCTTTGATATGGGTCTCGGGCCGTGGACATGGAACCTTGAGGGTTGCAATGAGAGAGAGAGAACATGATGCATCCACCCACCCTGATCTCACTCCTGCTCTCACCCCGTCGCGCAATCCGGCTCAGAACCCACCTTCATTCATCTTGGTCCCGACTTCGTTCCCGTTCCAGTCCCGATCTAAAGGAATCAAAGCTTCCCATTGCCCGGTCATGCCATGGTAGACTATCGAGTCGGTGAGCTGACGCTCCATGCAGCACCGCAGCCTACGGGACTGAGTCTTCCCCCAGCCACATCGCCTCGACCTCAACCGCCTTCTCACCAAGCTTCTCAACTACCTGGCCTACGTCGTCTCCTCCCCGCGGTCCCGGTCGGTTCTCCGGAGCGTGTCGCTGAACCCCAAAACTCCGAGACACCCAAAGCAGTAGATGGCCCTGTCATCAGCCCCTTCACTGATAACGAAGACCGGTTGATTGTG
>JAAGWO010001260.1:0-11075 GCA_013266205.1 Fusarium decemcellulare | reverse complement strand
GTGTGATTTACTCAGGTCGTACAGGGGAACGTTATAGCGTGCACGCCTAGCGTCGTCTGCTCCGAGGATTCGCGCAACAGGTCCAGGATCCGAATATTAATTGCAGAGCCAAATAAATATCCAAGATGGGGGGGGGGACGAAGAGAGGAAGGAGGAGAAGATAAAAGGGAAGACGCAAGGGGGAGCCAAGTTAAAAGAAAGTCAGCGAGAGGCCTTCATTCGTCTGCACCACCCGGGATCGGCCTCGGCCCTAGACACAAAAAAGAAGGGCGGCGTCGAGTCGTGAGAGAGCACCAACATGTTGCGGGGGGCACTGAGTGGTCATGAGGCCCTGCGAGCTGAGAAACAAGCACGACATGGGGGCGTTGCTCTCCATTGCAGGGGGGGTCACCGCTGCCGTCCTACAGGGTAAGGTCCCTCCCACTCTCGACTCTTCTCTGCTCCTTCACACCATCCAGCCCGGCAGAGGCCGATAAGGCCATCATCCGACCGACGGGTGGCGTCCCGGCGTCGGCGGGAGGAACCTAACGGTGAAGAGAAATAGGAGGCAGAGACCTCGTAGGGATGCCGCTAACCTCGAACTTGGCCCGCGAACGGCTTGTGGCTGGCCATCAACCAAAACACATGATTCAACAACAAAGTTCACATGCCGTGAAACAGGCGGACCGTCCGTCCTTGACCGTCATCAGGGTTCACACCAAGCCCTACTAGAACCACTCACAAATGACATGAGACACTTCTCCACGATCTGATAGTCCCTTACCCGATAGACGAGCTTCATTTTTACTGTATGACCGTTACCCATAAAACCCACCAGTCTATCCATAGTATGCCTAGGTACAGAACGCTCCAATTCCCGTAGAATCCAACCCCAAACGCCAGCTCACCAACACTTGTGCCCCCCAACGTCTACGCCCTTGTGCTAGGCTTCAGCGTCTCCCATCCTCCCACCTCCTGCCCTTCGTCCAGCGAACCCAGCAGGTCTACCGTCCCTTGGTGCTGTTGCTGCTGCGGCGACAGATGCGGTTTCGGGTGCACAGGCGGTGGTGCACGGCGAGCCGGCAATCCAGCTCGGGAATCCCCAGCAACCATGCCCGGCAAACCTACTGCTCCCGCAGGAATTGACGGCTTCGCGCTTGAGCCGTTCATCCCAGGTTTGGGCGGTGCCACGGGCTTTCGTGCAGGAGTAGCCCCAAGCCCGTGCGAATGAGCATTCCCCGCTAACCCTGCAGTAGCCGCCCTCGTGGGCAGCGGAGGTCTAAAGTCGTCATCTATCGTGCTGTGGCTCGGTACTGGGCTTGACGTTGGCGATATCGTCGCCAAGTGTGCCGGTTTCTTCGCTACCGGCGGCGGCGATTTCCCTGTCTTCCCATGCTGCTGTGAAGCCTGAGAAGCGTGCGAGGCTGCTGACGTTGGTCGAAGGGGAGTTGGCAGCGGCTGGGTCTGTACTCTGTTAAGCCCAAAGCCATTGCTCGTTGCCGCCTGTCCAGTTGCACCCGTCTGCCGTCGTGGAGGAGGAGGCGGCGGCGGCGTCTCTCCCCGACTGCTAGCATTATGGTCGTCCGTCAACGCCATACGCCCGACTTTGGCTGGCAGTGTCGCTGGATCATAAGGTGGAGGCAGCTTTCGAGGCGGGATACTCGAGGCCGATGCCATGGCATGAGGCAAGCTGACTTTCTCGAATGGTGAACTAGACATGCTCGACAGAGACGCTTTGGAGGATGACCTTGGTATCGATATCCAATCCGGTTCCTCTGTCTGGCCAAAGGGGTTTGATGGACGACCAGGGTTGAGAGCAACTGTTTGCCCGTTCCTGGCCTTGGGAACAGGCACCGCTGCACGAGCAGGCTGCTTGTTGTCGAGCCACCATTTCTGACGGTCCGAGCTTGCGGGTGGCAGCCCAGGCTCGATTGAGTCGTAGCCGATTAGATCTTCGTCGTCGCTGTCTTCGCCCGTACCCATGTGAGCTGTAGCATCTCCAACTTCGGCCTTCCGGCGTTGGTACAGTTCTCGACTGATCGACTCCCGCATATGCTCGTCTACAATGCTCACCCTGCACTCGAAAGCAGCGTGGACAGGTCGGTGGTCCGAAAACTTGAGCGGTGCTGAGTCGTACAAGACCTGTCTGAGGTTGGGGCCCTTTCTGAGGATACGGTCTGTCCAAGCCGGAATTCGAGCCTTTTCACTGCCATGTAGTTAGTACTAGGCACGTATCATACGGCGATATAATGGAACATACGAGGTATCGTATTCGTCAGTCCCAATGTCGAACTTGTACGTGGGTGGAAACGTGATGCGAGCTTCCGAATAAAATGGGAACGATAGACCAGCGACCATCTGGAGGTTGAGTTGATCATTTTCGTACAAAGCTTCGAAGTCACGCTTCCTGACCAGAGCGCGTGCCGTATCTAAGCTCAATCCGATTCGATAGTTGAAGTCACCTAGCCATATAACGGCATCTGTTGCCATTAGCACAAGTTCATACTCGCCAAAATCCCAGTCGATTCGAACCCGACAGCACTTACCGTGATCATCAATGCCTCGATTTCTCTGAAAGCGGAGACCATGATGAATCGTTGCATAATCGCGATTCCGATCTTCGTAGTTTGAAAACCCGGCCGCTAGATGCGCTGTGACGAAGCAGATATGTGTATTCGCATAGTCAAATCGAATCGCGACCGCGCCCTTGTTGCCAGCCATACCAGACATGCCCGTCTTTTTGACGCTGCCCTCGACGTTCTTAATGTTGGCTAGACTCGGTGTCTTGACGAAGATGCACAGCGCTGCTCCGACAAGTTGCCCACTTCGTAGTAACACGTACTTCTCGCCTCCCAATCGCTTCTGGCGCTCGTTCAAGTTGCGCTTCACAGCCTGCTCCCATAGGTTCTTCCGGGACGGATCGCTGTTCATAATTTGCTGCGGACTGAGCTCCACGATTTCCTGAAAACCAACTACGTATATGTCTGGCTGAGCACCGCCTAGAGACTCTGGGAACAGCCATGGGCCGAGATCATGATCGACACCTTCGGTGCGGCCGTTGAGGTTGAAGGTACCAACCCAGATGGTAATACCGTTGTAAGAAGTGAACTCGCCGCTTCGCTTGGCCAACTCCGAAGACACAAAATCGCTGATGGGATCGAACAAGTGAACCGGCGCCTGTCCAACAAGGCGCCCCAACAACATGTCAATCGTAATCTGTCGGGAAGGATCAAGGAAGTTGTTGTGGTAGATGCGCTGGACAGACTTGCGCACGTCGGCGACGGCCCCTGAGAGCGACATCTTCCCATGGCGTGTAAATGATGACTTCAACGCACCTGTTCCGGCGTACGTCTTGGACAAGGAGTCGCCATTGTCCGCCCAGAGACTGGAATGTCTCATCCAAAAGTCGGAAGCTGCAAATTCGCCTCGGTGTCCTAGAAAAGCTTCAACCGCCATCTGTGAGATCATGGTTTGGATGAGGTTGGTTCGGTCGAGGCAATCCAGACAATTGGTTCGGAAAACGCCCTCCTGTTGGAGCACAACTATCATGCGTGCATGCCCGGCGCCGTCCTGGTCCTCCCTCGGGTCGCTAGTCTCTTCTGCAAGGAAGTAGGCGAAGCCATCGGTAGAATCCTCAATGTAGCGCCTGATATCTCGAGCCGCCTCGTATCCTGCTGGCCCTTTGGTCTCGGCGTGAAAATCATAATTGGTTTCCCGAAGAAGGGCACGGTCCCAAGATCCATCCGGTCCTGGACGGCTCAGGGGACAATGTCTGATGCCGTTGCGGTAGAGCGTGCTGAGCTCAACCTCCCCTGGCTTGGTCTCGCTGAGAAGATTGATGACGTGGACGGCCCCGTATGATTGCTCAAGCTCTTCAAAGTGCTTGTTGAAAGCAGGCTGTGTGCCATCCGGAGACCTGGTCACTGTGATCTTCTGGCGCCCGGGAATGAGGTCGGCGGCCTGCTCCCAGAACACCGGTACAGACCCGCGCACTTGCGCATACGAGAACAAGGTCCCTGCTGGACTCCAGAAAATCGTTTCAGTCTCGACAAAATTGGCAACATGTCCGTCATCGTCTATACCTCGCGAGTTGAAACGCGTTCCAGCTCTTCGACATGATAGACGTGATATGAGCGTCATGAAAGAAGGCATGCCGGTCTTGACGTTCTTGATGGGCGAGGAGCTTAGCGGAATGGTCATCGTCTTACAAAATCCCCGAATCGCCGAGGTGAGAATTCGTGAGGTATCTAGAGCTGCTCGCTCCTGGGGCATGAGGCGTGAGCGAAACTGTACCAGGGGGCTAATCATGAACGAGTTCCAAAGGAATCCATCGTCGAAGTTGTCAATCTCGAACGAGGTCGAGTTTATGGGCCTGTTTATGTAAGTCTCATACCAACTAAGGAATTAAGCATCGGCATACCTATCCTGCACTCGGTTGGTAACGTCAAAATCCGTGCTGTAGTAGAAAGTTCCATTGCTAAGGAGGTTGCGCAGGTCATGGCAAGGATGTTCCATAGCCACTTCTCGGCGACTGAGACCCTGGCCATAAGGACCCGACTGCATTGATGCAGCGTCTGAAAACTCGGGCTCGAGGGACTCGAGAGGAACGACATCATCATAGTCTGCACTGCTTAGACAGTAAAAGGCTACTCCCCCGATGCGCTCGACTGTCTCGCCGGGTCGAAGTGTGGCTGCCCTTGTTGCATGCGTGATGACAGATATGAAGACTTCGCTGTTGACCGCAATCAGACCAAGTGTTCCGTAGACGGGTCGATGGGTAAGGCGGCGATAATCCTGCAACAGGTGTTTCGAAACTGGCGCAAATTCGACCATGCACTTGGAGACGAGAGCCTCGCCGCCGTTCCCGCGGGGGCGCGCAGATGCTGCGATGGATGTAAGCGAGCCATTGGCGATAGCCTCGCTGGTCGAGCTGGTGTATCGAAGAATAAGGGCGTGGGAGGAGGATACGATGGCGATGGATCGAACGGGATAGTCGCGGATGTAGAGTTCGCATGATTTCTCGGGAGAGGGAGCCTGGGCAGACCAGGTGGAAGAGGAATATTCCATCGTGTTTGAGAGGACGAGGAGCGCATGGGACGGGAAGCCTCAGAGTGCGTAGTGTTGGAGGAAGCGATTGTGAGGCAGCATCAGAGGCTGCAAGAGCCCATGACCAGCTGACACAACGACAAGATTCCGAGTAATGTATCGCAGTTGCGGGTGGGAGAAGCCGGGTTTGGGGGCGCTTGTATGGCGTTGCGATGAAGCTTCAAAGTTTGGGCCTTGAAGAATGTCAGAAGCGCTTAGACGCACTCCGCGAATGACGTTTCTGAGCTGGGGTGCCACGATAGGGATAGGCACAGATTACAGCCCGTACAGACCCCCTGGCTACAGGCGCTTTCAGTGGACGTGGCTCCACAAGCTCACTGCATCTACACAGCCGAGGGCATTTGGACAAGGACTCCTTGATGATGGAACAGTCCAGGGGGAAAAGGGATCAAAAGAACCAGATGAAAAGTCACGTTCGCTCTGATGGCGTTAAACTATGGACATGCAGAGGGCGGTGTGTTTGGAGGCTTGTAGAACGCAGATGGGGAAAGGGGCCATGTTCGTCAGCTCAAGTTATCTCGTGAGACGAGTACCAGGCGCAACATCCATCTCACTAGGACAGAGTGTACAATGCTCGATGCCTTGTCCCTGATGTGCGTCAAGCTGAGTCAAAATGCAATGCCGCATGCATTGCGTGAACAATTGGCTGAAATCCTTTTGACATCTTGCGAATGGTTTCGCTGACGACGCGGAAAGGCTTCAAGTTGACGTGGACATCAACGACTGGCATATCTACATAACAAGGACAAGGACAGTTGCTTTGGGTAAAGAAATTGCTTGGACAGTAACGAGAAGAACGTGACGCTCGACGTGCTAAAAAGTAACTTGTCTTGCGTCGTAATTTTTGGACATAAATCCGCAATGGGTCAGAGATAGCGTTTGCTTCAATGTTGGGTGAGATCTTCGGACATCGTCGACTTCAGCATGGATTGCTCCGGCTCTGTGAATCAGAAGAAAAGACAGACAAAAAGACTACCGACGAGCTTCAGATTCGAAATTGAGATCATGCTCTCTAATTAGAGAGCGTTCATTCTCTTCCTATCATAAATTTATGTGAGAATCATCACCAGCTCATTTTAGGATAAGAAGAAAAAAGATTCTTTCTCCCACCCCACGCATCAAAAATATCTGCAATCTTGGATACGTGCTTAGTCACCAGGAAACCGGCAGATCGTTGCCCCGGATGCACTTCGAGCTGCACGCGAGACTTGCTTTGAAGGTCACTCCGCTTGCTTGCATGAGCCCCACCAAGCCAATCAGTGCAGTTTTTGCAGGAGTCCAGCAAGGCACGTGCAGCTGAAGCTCAGAGTGACTTCGGCTCAAAGTACCCTTTCGGGGAGAGCTTGTCGGCCAGCGCGAACTACCTACCAGCCCCTACCTTTCGCGACAGGACGTGAGACCTGAGCCTCGAGCGTCATCTCCTGTCTTCAATCCTCTCAGCTCCACGCATCGCTCAATACACCCGAGCCCGATCGCCCTACCGTGTTCTTACCAATCAGACCACGCGACACATACAGAGATACTTTTGGTAGTTTCAGACGACATGAGTGACTTCGGCCACTTTAGCGGCTCCGAGGAGGAGTACGCGACTGTGCGCAAGCACAACGCTGAGGTGGTAAGTCTTGATTGATGCTTCCAAGCTCCCCGCCTCTTCTACGTGGATCGCTAACGCATCATTTGTAATAGGAGGCCGATCCCGACAACTTCGAGAACTGGGAAAACCTCATCAAGGCCTGTGAGACACTGGAAGGTGGCTTGAACCGCAACTCGAGCCCCCAAGCTCTCGCGACCTTCCGCGATGCCTACGACCGATTCCTCCTCAAGTTCCCCCTCCTGTTTGGCTACTGGAAGAAGTATGCGGATATGGAGTTCAACATTGCAGGCCCCGAGTCTGCCGAGATGGTCAGTGTCCCCCAGATACTCTACAAGCATGTTGCTGACTTCCATATCAGGTCTACGAGAGAGGATGTGCTAGCATCACTAATTCTGTCGACTTGTGGACGGATTACTGCTCCTTCAAGATGGAGACAACCCATGACCCACACCTCGTCAGAGAGTAAGTTTCATTTGGATGATTTCCTTCCCCTCCCCTTAACATGCCTATCGGCGCAGTATTTCGCTTGACCAGAGTGGTCTCGGTCGACATATCCGCGAGGGCTTCACACTTCACTGTCAAAATGTCTGATGGTGAGATATGCCTGCAGTAGCCCCATCAAGCCGGGATGCTCTCTCACGCTCTCTGCCAGGCTCTGTTCATGTTCATCCGTGCTCGTTCTTAACCTTCAAAGTCGTCCTTGCGTTACACGTCACCCGCTCGGGAGAACCTGATCTCGGTTTTGCTACGCACTTGCACAACCATCTTCCCCTCTGTATTAATACTCTCCGTCCCCATACCCTGAGTTGACCCTCCCACACGAGTGACACTGTCTAACCTCAGCAACTAGACTCTTTGAGCGCGGCTCAACTTTTGTCGGCCTCGACTTCTTGGCCCACCCCTTCTGGGACAAGTACATCGAGTATGAGGAGCGTCAGGAGGCACAGGATAAAATCTATGCCATCCATGCCCGCATCATTCGCATACCAATGCACCAATATGCACGATACTATGAGCGGTTCCGATCACTGTCACACAGTCAGCCCATAACCGAAGTCGTCCCTGCCGATGCATTGGCGCGCTTCAAGGCCGAAGTTGAGGCCGAGGCTATGGCATACGGCGGTGGACCGAAACCTGAACTTGAGGTTGAACGCGATATTCGTGCCAAGATCGACGCCATGTATTATGAAGTGTTTACGGCCACGCAGACCGAAGTTTCAAAGCGATGGACCTATGAATCGGAGATCAAGAGGCCGTACTTTCACGTTACAGCCCTAGAGGGCCCGCAACTGGCAAACTGGCGCAAATACCTGGATTTCGAAGAAGCCGAAGGCGACTTTTCACGGATTGTCGCCCTGTACGAGCGCTGTCTCGTTACTTGCGCGTACTACGACGAATTCTGGTTCCGATACGCTCGATGGATGTCTGGCCAGGTGCAAAAAGATGAGGAGGTCCGAAACATCTATGTGCGAGCTTCGACGATGTTTGTGCCCGTCAGTCGACCAGGCATTAGGTTGCAATGGGCATACTTTGAGGAGAGCGCTGGTCGAGTCCAGATTGCTCTCGACATTCATGAGGCGATTCTGATCAAGCTGCCAGACTGTATCGAGGTCATCGTGTCGTGGGCCAATGTTGAGCGACGGCAGAACGGAATTGACGCTGCCATTCAAGTATACAAGGATCAGATTGATGCTCCTACCGTGGACATCTACACTAAAGCCGCCCTGGTTGCCGAATGGGCTTTGTTGCTCTGGAAGGCCAAGGGCTCGGTGGAAGAGGCTCGCGGTGTTTTCCTCAAGAATGTGCAATGGTATGCGGATAGTCGGTTGTTTTGGGACCGATGGTTCCAGTTCGAGCTGGAGCAACCGACAAGCACCGAGACGGAAGCGCAGCACGGAGAGCGGATGAGGCAGGTGTTTGATGAGCTTCGGGAACGAAGTCGCCTCTCTGCATCCGTCAAGAAGGAGCTTACGCAAGTGTACCTCAATTATCTCGTTGAGCGTGGTGACAAGGATGCGATGAAGGTCTTTTTACAGATTGACCGCGAAATCTTTGGGTGAGTAATTATCACAATCGCGGGGAAATAGGATAGACAACGGTGCTAACAATCCGTAGGCCATCTTCGGTAGCGAAATTATCGAGCGGTGAAGGGCTTAAGGAGAATGGCGCCGCCCGAGGTGAACTAGACGAGACAAGCAAGCAGAGGTCCGAGGCTCGCTATTTTCACTTCTACGAGATCCACGGGGAGCCAGACCCGAATGCCCAAGGCAACGTGGATTTCAACTAGAGAGAGGCTTGGAGAGAGGGGGGTGTTTGAGGCGCAGAATCTTAAGAGAGAAGGGGGATATAATCACTGTGGTATTCTTGAGTTGTACTATAATCGGTGCCCCTGCAAACAGCAGAGTGGGCTTGGATGAAGGCCTTTAAGATGAGGATGGACGCATGCTGCTATTCGGCATGGAACTCGTGACTGGATGGTGCTCGACGCTGGAAAGGAATAATTGGTCCGAATGGCGGTCCACAATAGGCACGGTATATATATGCAATTGACGTCTGATTTGACTTGGTTAATCCCAGATCTCGGGGAAGCGTTGTGTGCCCTTCGTGAATCTGGCACTAGTTCCCGAATAGAAGGCACCGGCGAAGCTTACTGGATGCATCGGGGTACGGATTGCGGAGTGCAGCCGTTGAACTGGCTGATAAGGATGAGGGCGCGGGATGTGCCCGGCGTTAACCGGAGGATTGTCGGGAAGTGTTGGTATACGGGGTTCGGCATGTCCCGATGAGTGCCGGCCCTCTTGAGGTAACAGTTTAGCTGACTGGCTAGCTTAGCCGGTGCCTTGGGAGAAGAGGAAAAGAAAAACGTGAGCAATTTCTAGGGATAGGAAAGAGAGGACGTTTGGAATATAGTGTGAGGCTTGTGAGTCACTTGGATGGATATCCCATAGCCTCGTTGTTAACGAGGGCGAGGTCAATATTGCACGTTGAGCATTGCCTTTAGGCATTGATTGGGATTCTCGGCAAACGCAGCCAGTGCTGGATGGTGTTGTTGAAGCGTGCCACATGCAACTTGATGATATGACGAAAAATCATTGCAGAATGGCTCATGCTGTACTAGGGTAGTTGTTTTTAGCGCGTGCATTCTTTACTCCATAATGGGGAACTGCACCAAACCCCAGAGAGGCGGATCGGTTTGGAATCATTTGCCATGAAGATGGCCAGGTAAAGACAGGGATGGGTGGCTACCCTGCCGACATTCCATCATACGTCGTCGATACGGAGTGCCTTGTGGATAGATGACAAATCATGCACGGAGAGGGTGATTTTGAGTTTTTATTGTTGCTGTGCCTCTTGTGTTACCGCAATCGCCGCGGCAATGAGCGGCTCCGGTTGTGAGTGAGGGAGAGGCGGATGGCTGTGACTGATAGGGAGATAAGGGAAGATGAAAGGCGCACCGTTGCCACGAGGAAATGGAGCGATTGACGACAATGTCGTAATATGATGGCGGGCTCGAGTCATTCAGTAGATAAACGCAACTTATGCCGGAGGGCGTCCGTTCGGGTCGGGTGCCACTCCGCTCTGCTGCTCGGGGTTTTATGTTAGTTCCCCGGCTGCTTGTCTTCCGGGTGAGGTGAGGTGAGGTGAGAGTGAGACCTCACTCAGGGTCCCCGGGCGTGAAATGGAGGGAGGGTTCCTGAGAATTTTTTCCTGAGTGCTGACTAGCTGAACTCTGATGGTTAGCCACCTCGTGGCTCTCTGGACAGGGTCTCTCTTGGCCTTTTCCTCTTTCATCTGACACCTCACCTACTCTACAACAGACCGTCAAGACCTTTCTTCCCGGTACAGAAGCCGAGAGTTGCTTCGGTTCTAGATCAGAACACGGGGACTGCATTGCACTCTGGTCCTCAGTGCCATCTATCCCTGCATCCCCGTGTGAGCTCTGGTCTCGTCAACCTCTCAGAGGCAAGAAAATCACCATGACCAACTATCTCCACCAGCTCCACCAACTCCACAAGGGCGGTTTCCCCCGCCGCGGGTCCGTTGGCGACTGGGCCAAGTTGTCCAAATTGGCCTATCATGGGCCTTCAATTTCAATGCATCGCGTCGGTTCTTGGGCCCGGAAGTACTCGACCTCGTCCGAGACAAGGGGAGGTACCTGGCGATGCCGTGCAAGCTGAGGCTTCGCGGTGCCTGTGACGCTAGAGTTCCAGGCTTACAAGCGTCTCGAGAAGCTGTCGGCCAGGTGCTGGGGTGGTATCCCGGCTGGGACGAGGTACCTCGGTAGTCCGAAGACCGGGCTGAGCGTGGCCTTGTCAGGATGAAGCTGCGTCGTCTTCTGCCGCCTTCCATGGATCCCGTTGCGTCGGCGACTCGGCCACGGGGAGTGCATCAACCG
>JAAGWO010001258.1:0-13024 GCA_013266205.1 Fusarium decemcellulare | reverse complement strand
AAACTATATAGCGTGCCCTTATTTTTAGCCCAATGGTTACTCTTTAACAATATTAATAAAATAAATAAGCTATTAAAAATTAGACTACTCTAGCTATTTAATTTACATATATTTCTTAATCCTACTATCTGGGTTAATATTAATTTTAACCCCCTTAAACGCCCTTGTGCCGAGTAACATTACGCAATATTTTCAAACCCCAATAAACCCTTTCACCACAACTTGATATCATGTATCAGATAGCCCCCCATTCACAAGCTAACAAATATCTCTCCGTGGCCCGATCTACGGCGACTAAGACTGTTGGAAACCAACCGACTTCCCGCCAGACCTGTTTCCTGTTGGGCTTCTATGCATACGGCACGGGAAGAAATAAGGTTCGGGCCGCCCATCCGGGCCTATCTATCCATGCGCAGTTATCTTGATCTGCATCAGCTTCCGAGGTGTAAACCACTCGACGAGCAACAAATGGGGCACATGGTGCGGTCGTGCGACCAGATCAACCCGTTGCCGTCTGCCGTGCGTTCTTGGACTGTCGATCTCGACCATATGAAGCATTGGATGCAGGACATTCTCGTATTGTGCGCAGCATAATGCAGCAGATGTCTCAGTGTTTACTCAGATATAAAGCCTCCTATATACAGTCCTCTCTTTTATGCGTCTGTTTCGGACACGGTATCAACACCCATTTTCATACACATCACCACTTCTGAGTTCATCAACTAGCCTAAATCTCTCATCATCATGGCATCCTACTACCCCGAGGGCGAATGCTTCTTCGTCAGATCTTCACTCCAGTACGGCAACAACTGGAGCGCTCAGGACAGAGAACAGTTCTACAGCCACGTCCTCCTCGAGTACAACTGGAATGAATGGGTCACCATAAATCAGCAGAGCAGGCCTCACACCAGATCCGTCCTCCAGACTGGGAGAGGCGCCTGGTGGAACACACTCTTTGGTGACTGGGACAGGTTCTTCGTGGGCGAGAGCAAGGAAAGAAGCCCGGACAGGATGTTGGCCATCACCAGCCATCCCAACAGCCTCAACTGGAATGAGTGTCGAGACCTCGACAGCGGAGGGCCAAGGAAGTACATCCTCCGCCCTGTCAGGATTCGACACAAAGAGACGCAGTGGCTGTGGATTGATGCCACCATTCCCCTCAGGGCCATCTACTTCCCCGTCTGCCAGACAACGGACCAGGCCTTCCAAAACCTCTGCACATACGTCGTCATCGACTTCAAGGCTCGTGAAGACATCACCATCTGGAACCTCACTTCCATGTTTTACCAAACGCACAGCATCACAAGACATACCGGCCTAGGTTGGAATGACAACATAACGTGGGGCTTCAACGTCCCAGACATCATCGCCTACTTGTCGATCCCGCACAAGCTGCGCAATCCAAACCAGGGGCTGTACAGAACCACCACTCGCGGCGATGAGTTGGTTGTTTGTGCGTCGTCTGCAAGGACTTGGAACTGTCCAACAGGAATCTTGCGTGCCCAGGGCTTCCACCGCGAGATAGATCTCGCCAGAGTCATAAGCTCATCGTTCGGCGTAGAGGTTGGTTGGCGCCCCTACCAGTACTCTTCTTTCATTCTCAACCTGGTTCTTCACGTTGTCGAGCTGGGTCTTGGGTTCATCCCAGGAGCTGGACCCTTGCTCTCGGTCGCCTTTGGAATGGGCGTCCAGCTTCTCCAAGACCCAGAAGCCTTCCGTGCCGAGAATATCTTGGACCTCAGCGCCGCAGTGCTGGAGACTCTCATCGAGTCGTCCAGCAAAAGCAGAAAATACCTGGCACCAGACTTCTTGCCCAGTCCTTCAAGCACCCGGCGTATTACGCAGGCGCCTCTCTCGGAAGAAGAGCGTGCTGAACGAAAGAAGCTTGGTGATGAGCTCAACGCCCGTCTTACCGAGAAATTTGAACAGAATCTAGTCGTGACCTCGCCATTGGATCAAATGATCTTGATGCAGAGGTTCGCCAACGGTCGCAGTAGGTCCGTTGAGGAGCCCGATGGCGCGAATCCGAACGTGATATCGGTTCAGGTCTCGGCACCGAATCAGGAGATCGCCGAAACAACCATACGTTTCAAGTAGCCGCTGCTCTGTCTCTTGTGGGGGTCTTAACAGCACAGGTTTGGGGGAATGATTTAGTTACTTAGATTGTCGTATGACTTTTCAGCTTTGTTATGCGTTTCTTGTATCTGGGGGTGTATTGTTATCTTTTGATGAACAGGCCTTCGCAACCTTTCTTAACGACGTTCCTTTCTCTACACGGTGCAGCTAGGATTAGGCAGATTGGTAACTCGACATGGATGAGTGTTCATCCACTCTCAAACGCTCAGATTGGTATTTTCTATCTATCATGGTCTATCATTAAATAATTTTAAATCCAATATACTCCATGCTAAAGCCCAATAGAAGCAGATACCATTTCGCTAACCAAAATCTCTCTTTTCCCGTCCGAGAACTAATTGACGCCCAAGAAGAAGGGAAGGAAGAAAGCACAGCCAATCTGGAGAGCCAGTGGGATGATGGCAATCGTTGCGGTCGAGTGGGGACCAGGAGTGATGGTCCATCCCCAAGGAGCTCCAACAGCCATGTAGATGATCGCTGTGATAACAGGTTAGCTTACGGAAACAGTATCAGAATACTTGAGCGTCTACTTACCAGCTGCCAAGATGATGCAGATTGCCCAGGTGTACCGGAAAGTCTTGACCATCTTGCCCAAACCAATGTAGAAACCAGTCGGTCCAACTTCCTTGGCAGTAGAAGACCACTCAATGTTAATGCTGAAAGCATGGCACAACAGGGCCTTGGCGCAGTTGATGCTGATACCACCGAAGAAGAGAGCCAGGAAAGGAACCCATTTGAGAGCCTGCGACAATGCACGCCAGAAAGTCGCCTCCTTGAGCTTGTGGCGGAGCATGGCAAAGGCAATAGAACCAAAGGCGTTGAACACAACGGCGAGACCAACCCAGATACCGAAAGATGACGTGTAGTAGTGGTCGACGATATCAGGGAACAAACCGATGACAAAGTAGTTCACCACGGTGAGGAACATACCGCAGGCGATGGCATGGTCTGCATCCAGGTTAGCTTATGTACAATCATCGGGAAGATGGCACAAACAAGTAAACATGTAGGCAATGATGGTGGTCTTGCTGGTGACTGGGATGTTGCTCCACAAGAATCGGAGGAAAAGGCGAGTGAAAGGGCCCTTGTAGATCCATTTGTAACTATTCCTGAGTTAGATTTTGCCGACGGTCGAAAATGCATATGTACATACCAAGGGTGGAAAAGAAGCTCGTTAGAACCATAAGAGTATTTCTCCCATCGAGTCAACTCATCGTAGAGCGTGAGCGAGACACCCTCCTTGAACTCCCCGTTGTGATACGATGCAAGTCGGCACGTCATACCAGCCATCTGGATACGAAGAGCGATATCAAAGTCTTCAGACACGTGAGACTCGGACCACCACTTTGATTTGCCATCCGTGTCAACAAAGGCAACGCTCTGCACAGCTTTCCAGCGGAGAAAGGCGTTGTGACCCACAAAGGGCGCGACATCGCCAGTTCCCACGCCGTACTTGATGGCAGTGTAGATGACATCAGTGAAGTAGGTGACTGCATCACGTTAGAGTCTGTGAGGTAGGTTCCGGGCGAGAATAAACTTACTTCCGTTCTCAAAAGTGTTGTGGACGACCTGCATGACACCAGAACCGTGCTGGAGAATGGCAACTTCAGGGCTTTCATGCATTTCCAGAGCACCGTAGAGGAGACAGTCAATAGGGACTCGGGTATCGCAATCGATGCTGTCGCCATGTTAGACTGTGGATGAGTCCAGACAGGTTGGCAAACTTACATCAGAATCAGCTCGCCAATGCGGATGTTGCCCTCAGCCCCTGTGACACTTAGCATTAGTATGACGCGATCCAAAAGACAGAGCTGCAAGACTCACAAGTGCGGCCCTCGTCCTCACTCAGCATGTTTTGAAGTGCTTGCTCGTAAATCTCATCGTCGTCCTCAGCAGTGAGCTCAGCCTCGACGCATCCACGCTTCTCGCACTCCAGCTGGATCAGACGGCTCATCTCGTCCTCGACGCGGTTTGAAAAGGCCAGGCCGTAGTTCATGTTACTGGCCTTCTTGAACTTTCCCTTGCGCTCGAAACCAATATTGTTCGAAATTTCCTGAGGGGAGAGGGTTCTCTTCTCATCATCGCTGTTTTGGGACACCTCAGACTTCTTGAACCAGGACAGCCAAGAGCCTTTCTTGGCCTGTTGTCTGTTTGGAAGTCTAGCAGTGAAACCAATTCCATTCTCACGATAGTACTGCTTTCGTGCCTCTGCGAGCTCTGGCTGGATGCACTGCATGCCATCATCGTTGATAAACACCGACGCGGTTCCGCCTCGCTCTTCATAGTACTGAATAGCAGCCATAACGCTCACCATGGTAGGAACAATGACACTGCTCTAGTCAGTTATGCTAAATCCAACAGCCACAAGAAATTCACATACCCTTTGAGGCCTTCCTTGTACACGGGCATCTGAATGGTGATGTGCGGAAGCTCATAGTCTCGATGTCGCTTCGGGTTTGGCTTGACGGCTGTGCATGGTGAGTTGGAGGTTGCAAGAAATGGTTGAGGTGCATCTGCTTACCAGAGTGAAACTTGGAATTCTTCTGGCAAAGGCTAACAGGGAGTAACAACTGGAAGAAACCAGTGATGATGCTGCTGAAGAAGAACTAATGGCCGAGTCAGCCTGAGTCAAGTATCTGCGACGATGATTGAGTCTTACCAGAGAGAAGACAGCCAGAGGAGGAACCGTGGCAACCTGTTGCTCATTAGTCAATGGTCCTACCGGTGCTCAGGGCCAACATACGAGAGCGAAGCGCAGTTTACCCCCATCCCACAGGTACTGGTTGAGAAGCTATCAAGTGTTAGTGCACCCGTACAAACAAATCACGGGTACTTAGATGAGACGAACCTTGGAGATACTGATGGCCTGAGTGATGATGACGAGCATGACGGTGAAAGTCATCTTGAACGAATGCATACGAAGGGTCGGTCTTGAAGGTGCATTGCCCTCCATGTCACTTGCATCGTCGTCATCAACACCCTCCTCAAGGGCCACAGCCTTTTTATACACCTCATCCTTCTCGTTGATGGCACCTCGAACGACTGACTCTGGGTTTTGATGTCGGTTCGAGTAGCGAGCAAAGGACGAACGTCGAGATAGTCGATGCGGAGTGATGGCAGTGTCAGGGGAGAATGTCTAGATAAGATGAGTCGATATCCGGTGCGAGTGAAGTGAGGCCATCTATACATACCAGACCAAGAATCTGAGTCTCAACATCGTGGGCCACATTCACAATAGTCCTAGGGTTGTTGGACCATACCAGCATCACACGCTCTCTCACGACGATGCATGCCTTGGAGTTGGCAATGAGGTCTGGGCGAATGTCCTCAAGAGAAGAAGCAATGGATATCCGAGCTCCAGTAGCTTCAATGTAGAGATGCTTCTGGTCAGGCTGGATAGAGTCAATGATGGTGGGGATGACTTCAGATGACATGGACAGGACAGCCTTGGTGTCGATTCTCGCGATGGCCAGCGCCAAGAGAGGATTGATATCGCTGGGCTGAAAGATGTACTTGTCTTCAGGTGACTTGACAGCAACGCAAGTTTCAGAGAAGCCATTCGCCAGCGACTGGCCCTCAGGGTCTTCGAAGAACCCAAGAAGGGTAGCGCGGCGCGAGACATACTTGGCCACCTAAAAAGAACATGTGAGCGATGATGGTAATAAACCCAATTGAAAGAGGTGAACGCACCAAGTTGTGATCTTCCAATGGAGCTTCGTGAACAGAAGAGGCTCTCGAGGCCACTCGTGAGCTTGCGTTGCTCAGAAGGTGATCAGACAAGGGTCGCAGCGGGTAGCTAAGTCGATTTGAGTAGACAGCACTTGGGCTTCTGGGCAGCTCCACGCCATTGGAGGCAGCGCCAGACTGAGAAGAAGAGTCCATGGCCAGCTGCAGCTTGGAAGCGTCGGGGTTATTGACGTTCTCAGGGGAAACCGAGGCTTGATGGTTCAAATCCGCCATGATAACTTGGGATTTCTCTGAGAAGCGCCGACCACCGTTATCAACAAGGAGCAAACACAGTCGGAAAGGGGGAAACCGGTCGAACAGGTAGATTTATCTCAAGCATGGCCCCTTCGGGCCCTCCACTCAACGGAATCCAGCCAGCCATCATGGCAAGCACCGCAGACTATTGCTTCACCTTTTCAGCTGTTGCCGAACCAACACGGCGCGAACAAGGCTGAGATAACGAATATTGGCCAAGGCCAGGCTATTGAAAAAGTAAAAAATCTGCCCAGAGATCCGTAAATACCGGAGGTCCAGACAGATCCAACACGGGCCTTGCGGATCTAGGCAAGGGTAGGCGAGCTGGAAGAAGCGAGAGAGCATAGATCCGGAGGCAGCGTCGGTAACACAATCAGCCTCATGAAAGACGAGCTCTGGCTAAAATCAGGCCGTTTGCAAGGGTGCCGATAAGTTGACCTTTAGGCCTGGGTCCTTCAATCTCGAGACTATTGACACCAAGGGTTTTAGAGTAGGCGCTAACAGAGATTGGCGCACACAAGAATACGGTATCCAGCCAGCTGGCAGGCGCTAGAGGTGCAGGAGAGCTCAAGCACGTGTTTTTGCCAAGCACCGATAAAGATTGACGTGATCTGCAAATTTGGGTGCGAGCAACGATAAGTTGGCTCATCAAAGGGGGCACCAGTTCATCTTAGCAGACATTCCCCTTGCAGATCTGCTTTCACTGCTTGATCAACAGTCTGAGTGAAAGAGTCAAATCATGAATTGTGCGGCGGTTGGCATGAGTCGGCGGCCGTTTGAAAACTCTGCTCTGGTGTCTTGGCGACCCATTCACCCAACGGTACGGAGTAAACTTAACCGATTTCCACTCGTCTCCCGTCCGTCTCGTGCAGAATCTACGGCCGAAAAAGTCCCCTCTGCGCTTGCTGTCTCGCCGAGGCTAGATAGCTTAGCGGTGAGGTTGCCGTCCAAACGATGGAGGCTAGATCTCCCAAGCGAGGCCTCACCGCGCTAGCGACCACGCTTCGGCGTTTTATCTTTGGGCCGCATGTTGTTGGTCGCTGTCAAAGTTGCGGCTGAAGCCAAGAACGATTTATTGAAAAAGTCAAGGGAAAAGATAAGGCTGAGTGGCTGAAGCCAGTCTAGAGCCCCATCGGGATCTGGCGTCGCCAAACACCAGCGCAACGTGGCGCCGTACGAGGCTTGATATAAGGTCCCTTTAGCGCTCCGATTCCCCTGGCGCGGTCGCTCCTTAGTGAGGGCCCCTTTTTCTTCCACGCGCCACCAACGTCGCTGACAACCTAACATTTTTTTCTTGAGACTATTGAAAACGCGATAAGGGGCCCGTTTCCCAATCCAGAACAGAGCCGCATCCCAACTCCACGAACCAGGGCATGCTTCTTAAAAAAGTCTTAGCAACCCGCTCGCTTCGGCTGGCCCGTTGATTCTAGTCTAGCGCCTAGTGTTGGTGGCTGGCTGCAAGACCCAGAAGCTTGGAAGGCGGAATCGTTCGTCTAGATTGTCCAATTAAGCTGAAAAAGAAAAACGTCCGTATCATTTAGTGAATATCGATTCTTCTAGGCTGCGAGAGGGGCGCGGCAAAGCTGTGTTCCGTTAGAGTGCTATTTCCTCACCAAAGCCTGGTGGATATATCTCCCATGCAGCACCACGTCTGATGCGAGTGTTGGTTTTGGCACATCATTCACTCCATATCTTACCCTGCTTGAGCCCATTTCCCCCTTGGCTTTGCCATAATATATTGAGTCTTGTGATCTTATTGCGTGCCCTATACACAATCACATCAAGCAGGTATCGGTGCCATCATCCAAGATGGCAGCCCACATCCGGGTTGAGTCTTCGACCAGCAATTCCAGCGGTCGAAACAGCCCTCCCAATGCCTCAGCTGCACCCAGTATTTTCCTGGATGGAACCAAGACTCCTACCAATCCCTTTGCTACACCTCTCATCACCAGTCCTCTACCCTCAGAGAAGTCAGCATCTGGCTACTTTCCCAGAGGTACAGTATAGGTCGTTTGTATTGCCTCGGTATGCCAATCACTGACAAATTTGAACAGTCAACGCTCCTCGTCGACGATTCAAGAGCTCTCGCCTCGTGGGAGAGTATGTATACCCATGCTATGTACTTGATCTATACTAACGCTGTACTTGCGTAGGTACGAGAAGCCTTGGATCAATGACTCCAAGCGTAAAGTCAACTGGGACAGTGTCATCTTCTATATCGGTGTTCTAATTGCTCTTGGTAAGTCCTGCTTCCGATGCACAAGTACATGTTCATTTGGCTGGGTCTAACAAGTGTCAGGTATCGGGGCAGTCATCTGCTGGCTCAAGATCAAGGATATCCCGCAGCAAGAGGCAAGTTACTCCATCATCATGACTCTCCTTCAGAAATTCCATTACTAACCTTTTTATCCAGTTGTGTTTGATCTTGGACGACAAATTTGAGACGCTGGACAAGAACATCTGGAACCATGAAATCCAAATGAATGGGTTCGGGTAGGTCACCCATCTCCCCCCTGTGAATGAATATCAATAACTAACTCTCATAGCACGGGTTCCTTTGACTGGACCACAGATGACTCTGCCAACTCCTACGTGGATGCCCAAGGTCTTCATATCGTTCCCACCATGACTCTCGAGAGCACCGACATCACTTATGGGCAACTAACAAACGGGCGAGCACAACCATCACTTACATAGTCTTGAGTGAGCTAACTTTTCCTCAGATACACCGTAAATCTGACCAAGTCTGGAACCTGCACAAGCCGCGACCAACGTGTCTCGGAACAGCGCGTCAACGAATGGGTCCGAAGCCAACCTTGCGCAGCTGTCAGCAACTCCACAAAGGGCACAATCATCAACCCCGTACGCTCCGCCCGCCTCACGACCGCCGGCAACAAGATGATAAAATACGGCAAAGTCGAGGTCGTTGCCAAGATGCCCAAGGGAGACTGGATGTGGCCTGCCATCTGGATGATGCCCCAGGACTCTGTCTACGGAGAGTGGCCCAAGAGCGGAGAGATCGACATCGCCGAGTCCCGTGGCAACGATGCCGAGACATACCCTCTCGGCGACCACATTGTCAGCTCAGCTCTGCACTGGGGAACGTCTTACCTCAATGATGCGTGGTACAAGAGCTATGGCGAGTGGGGAGGCAAGCGAACCAAGTACTCTGAGGGCTTCCATACCTACTCCCTTGAGTGGTCTGAGAAGTATCTTTTCACATGGCTAGACGGACGACTACGCGTGAGTACACCAAAACATTCACAACATCTTCCAAGTCACCGGAGATTACTGACATCTTGTCTTGCAGCAAATCGTCTTCTTCGACTTCACAAAGAACAGAAACATGTGGACATATGGTGAATTCTGGCGTACTGCCGTCAACAACACAACGCCAGAGGATCCATGGACCCAGACCGGCAGATCCAACACGCCTTTTGACCAGCGGTTCTACCTCATCCTCAACGTTGCCGTCGGAGGAACGCAAGGCTGGTTCCCGTAAGCTCCTCCATCACACACCTACCAAAGCGACAGTACTAACCAATGACCAACAGAGACGGAATGGGCACGAAGCCTTGGGCCGACGGCAGTGACACGCCGATGAAGGATTTCTGGAAGGCCAACAGCACCTGGCTCCCGACGTGGGGCCCGGTCGAGGACCGAGGCATGATTGTCAAGTCGGTCAAGATGTGGCAAGAAGGTGCTTGTTAATTCACGACTTGGGATCTAGGGTTTGCTTTCGTCGTTTTCATGCCATGATGAAACTGTTTAGCGTATTATTTTAATGTAATTTTAATGGGATTAGAATGGAACTCTTGGGTATCAACCTCGACAGACCAGAGTGTCACCTTGCTACACCCATATTGTGGTTCTGAGATAAAGCCCGACAGCATTCAACCAAAGGTGAGAGTTGCCAGTCTCTACGTTCACGTCAATTTAGTTGGCACTACTATATATATCGACCTGCTGAGCTTCAATATCAAGTTCAGCGCTAGTAGATGGGCCGATGTTAGCCACCTTACTACGCAAGATGGCTTGAACCATGACACCACTGCATTGCAATCACCAACATCAAGCCTTCAATAGATCAAAATCCAAGGAATGTCCTTTTCCAAATAGTGCAGTTCCTAAACCGCAGGGATAACCCAACAATAGCTCAATCCAAAATCCCCAAGCCACCTCCGCGCCGCCAATCTCAGCCGCACAGCTAGGGAAGCCGAGTTCCGAACGATGGCTTCAATTCCCCGATGTCATTTGCAGATCTTCCACCAGCTTCTTTTTTTAGCCACTCTTACCGCTTCATCGGCTGTCGCACGTGTCCAACCATACCATTCCCGTCACTCAGTGGCTTCAACTATTCACTACTTGCACATACCTTTTGGTGAAAATACGAGATCGCCGACCCTCCTTTCAGCTTTCGTGATACCAAATCCTCGTAAAGTGATGAAGCCTTACATCTGATCGCCACTAGTAATGGTTGTCATGTGCCTTCGCGGGTCATCATCGCGTCCGTCGAGGAATGGACGGAGGGCTACTGCTGGAGTATAAGAGCGATAGAGTAGTAGCGCGCTTCATCCAAGACATCGCCAGCAATTGAGACATCAATCTATAGATCCATCACAATGAAGTTCACTCTATCCATCCTCTCCGTCGCTCTATTCGGCGGCGCTTCCGCCCTTCCCAACCTCAACGAGCGAGCTGGCGTCCAGACAGTCCATCTCACGTTCCACGGCGGCCCAGCATCATACAAAATGACATTCCCAGCCGATGGCAAGACCCGAAAGACCAGTGCGTCCCTCCCAAATGCAGTCTTACTCTACAATGCTAATCCCAGTCATCATCTAAAGACAGTAACATCAACGTCAACATCATCGACGCCAACGACTACAACGCCTTCTCCCAGTGCACCTTCACCACCAAAGGCAAAAAGACCCTCGTCCAGAGCATCAGCCAAGACGGATCGCAGCACATCATCGTCGGCCCCCCGCAAGTCATCACCGCCGTGAGCTGCCATGGCATGTGTGTACCTACATACGGTAAGCGGCACCTCAAACCTCAAGTTGCAAAGCACGGAATAAGCTGTCAGATCGGACTAACAAGGATTGCGAACAGGCGAGTGCTACGATAGCAACGGGCAGTACGTGGGACCTTGCTGCAATGGCTTCTGCGCCGCCGATCGCTGTCGACCCTGGAACATAGCCACCTCCTAGTTGTTGAAGGTGTGCCTACTATGTATGACCGAGGCCAGAGGGAGCAGGGATTATTCGCTTGAGATGGTTGCAGACTCTATGAGATCACTCGCTTGGACATGTTGTAAGTCGGGACTGGCGAACAATCAGGGCAAACACGCGCAGGAAACCCCCAAGCATCACCAGATTGTCAAGAATAAGAGTTTATAAAACACCCAAAGACAAAGACCAAGTAGAGATTTAGAGGACAACATGTAAGAGGCATCAATTGTCGTTCGAATTTTAGACAAGGACAGTCTAATTGCGTGATTGTGGCCAAGTAACAGCCCGAAACCAGGACGGCATTCACGAGTTGAATATAACCACTTCAAAAGAGACAACAGCATATGTTTCATCATTCATTTCAATTCATTCATACCCTAATACTCCTTAAACATATTGTACAAGTTTTTTATTCGTAATATCGTGTCTCTTGACAAGCCAAAAACTCCTCCTATGTAGTGAATGATGGTGTGTGATCTTCGTAAGTGCAGTCCTTGAAGGAAATAAAAGGCAATCTTAGTAGGGAGTCTGCAATAATTACAATTGAGAAGAAAAGGGTTCTAGAAGTTGTACGTAAAAAATCATGATTCATCAGTGGCGATGACGAGAACGAGACGAATGGCCGTGGGGCTCGGGAATCTTGATCGCCCCCTCTTGAGCCAGGTCGACACCATGTCGCATCATCTTCTGTCTCATACTGTCGGGATGCTTCTGTTGCATGAAGCCATCGACGAGAGCAGCTCCGAGGGCTGCAGTGGCGACTTTGGCACCCTTGGGGCCGATCCAAGCACCGGAATCACCTCGAGACTTCATCGCGGCTTGGGCGCCAGCTGTGAAAGCAGTACGTGCGCCAGCCTGGACCAGAGGGTTGTTCCACCATGACATGGCTCGTTCCTTGGTGATGGCGGGCATGGAGTTGCGGCGAGCCTTGTTACCACCCCTCGTCTTTTGGGTGTTCGGAGGACGCCCGCGGGAAGGAGATCGAGCGGGAGCTCGTCCCCGATAGTCTCGATCCTGGGAGCGGGGTCGTCGGCGGCCACGTGCTGCTGCTGCCCCGGCAGCTCCAGCAGCTCCAGCTCCAGCAGCTCCAGCTCCAGCTCCGGCCGCGTAAAAATCGTCATCGTCCGAGCCTGGGTGCCGCGAGGCACGACCCCGTGGCCGCGATCTGGATCGGGGAGAGGGCGGCATATCGTTTCGGGAATAGCGAGGTTGAGGTTCGTCTGGTTCGGGAGCCCAAGTCTTTCTTCGACTTCGGGGTTCGTCTGGGTACTGGCCAGGTGGCGGACCGCGAGCGTATGGGTCTTGCTCGTAGGGGTCGTTCATGGGAGCACCTCGTCCAGAACGGTGCTCTTTCTCAGCACGCCGGTCCCGTTTACTGCGGACTGGCATCTCTCGCCCAGAGCGAGGCTCTTTGGGCGGCCGATGTTCTCGTTCGAAGCGGGGTTCCGGCTCATAGCGGGGCTCTCGAGCTGGGCGGGCTGATCGAGCCTTGCGACGAGGTGAATCCGGGGGAGGGCCGAACGGAGGAGGACTGAGGTCCCGCGACCGACGGTCGGGTCCAGCGCTGCGTCCGCGGCGATCTGGATCCGGCACATATTGGCGAGGTCGAGCACGAGGTTCAGGGTGACGAGAAGCCGTCATGGGCTCATCGGGATAGTAGGGGCCGGGGCCGGGGC
>JAAGWO010001255.1:0-91106 GCA_013266205.1 Fusarium decemcellulare | reverse complement strand
TTATAATTGTTTCTTACTTCTGTCTTAATACTTAATTACTACTTGCAACTACTTATATGTGGGTAAACTTGTATGATAATAGAAGGCAGGGTATTTAGAGACATAGAAATTCTGCCCAAATTACTGAGTTAACATAGTAGAGCCAACTAGAAGCGTAGCAGCTGCTATATATTTGGTCTGACCACGTATTATTCAACAGTAGGTACGACACACACAAATATTTTATTATTCGTGGCTATTTATTTTGTATCCAATCAATCAACTGTCAATGCTGGTGGCTGCTTTTGTCTGCCTTGTGCTGCATTATTATCTCATGGGATGTTGGTGTGATCCAATCGCCACACACCACCCTAAAACAAGTCCACTCTGACCGGGCGACGAGACATGTAAGTACACGTCACGCTATTTCTATATAAAAGAGTCTGGCTTAGCTTTTTTGTTATTTCTTTTTTGCTTAGACCTCGATCACCTGTATTGTTTTCTACCTGAAATTTACCCACGGCCCTTCTACGGTCAATCAGTAGCTTCTTTCATTGGGCTTCTTCCAGAATATTCACTCGTTCGGCATGTCTCTCGGATTCGGCGTTGGCGATTTCGCTTTGCTTGCAAATGGCTTCTGGACGATGACAACCCTCCTTAAGGGAGAAGCAGTAAACGAGTTCAAATCGTTTGAGAGACTTTATCGTCAACTTGAGCAGCTGAGCCTACAAGTAACTCAGCTAGCCAATGACCCAGGTCATCATATCAGTATCAAGCGGGAACAGAAAATGATTCATCGCCTTCTTAGAGACTTTTTCTCTAACATAGAGAAATTAAAGCCTCACCTCGGCAAAGATCGCCGAAAGGGTAACTTCCTTGGCTGTATTACGAAAGTCACTTGGCCTCATTACGCTTCGCAGTTGGAGAAACTTCGCCAGGATCTCATGTTCCAATTTGGCATAATTGGTTTCAAAAAGCAGTTCCATTCCAGGTACGGATGACACCGTCTATTCCTACTTCCATCCCTACCTATCTGATAGCTTTCTAACCCTGTGTTCTCAGCGGATCCTTGGCCGGTGATCCAATTGGAGATGGTATTCTCTTTAGGTATTGCTTCTTCTTAGAAGATGTATGCGGCAGGGTACACAAGCTCGACCTGCTCCATATCAGAAGTTGGAAGGTAAACTCAGCCACATAAAATATTATCAGTCGCCGATAGCTGATTTGGTTTTCCAGTGCCTACATGAGATTCTACTAAGAATTTTCCACCTGGGCAAAGCTCAACATCAACTAATCGTCAGCCATCGCTACATGCTTCATAAGGCTAGGCCCCACGTCGACGTCGTGTGTAGTAACCCTGGTATAAAACCACTCACAGATGTCATTAAATGCCAAGAAACAGTACGAATGAGCGCCATTCTTGCTTATGACGAAAGCTACGAGCATGCATGCCCGAAATGTGCATATAAGAGACCCGCCGAGTTTCAAGGCGTGGCGCTGACGTGGTTCGTTGATGATTCTTTGGTACAAGGCGATGTAAGCTAATACGATATGTTACTACCCAGCCAAAAGTGTGGTCTGTGGCTTCGATTTCTCGACTCGCATGATAACCGCCCAGATCCTCTCACACAACTTGCCCTTGACGATCTCAAGTCCAGTGGCATGCAAGAATTCTTATCCAACTTCTTTCGCCAGGCGGACGAGCCTGAGCAACAATCGATCGGTCTTGTGGACTTGATTGATAAAAAGATCGCGAAAGTCGGACCTCATGTCCCACAGTCGCTCAACAAAGAAAGCCCCCATATTGGGCAAGTTTGCAGGGTGACACTGTGCAACCCTCAATGGCCCGATATCTTTCACAACGAAGCTGACACGCGCTCTCGAATCCAAATGAGGGAAGCTCGAGAAGGCCTCCAGCGTACAAAACAGCTTTTGGGGGCAGAAGATATGCCATTCGCCATGGTAGCAAGATTGATAAACACTCGGTTTTGGTTCGGCCGCGAAAAGGAGGGCATGCTGAGATTCATCAAACGTATTCTTAGGGCCTTTACTCGCAGGAAACGTCTTCGTATTCCGTCCAAGTACAGTCGTCGACTCCGGGACTATGTCGCTCGCGTCGATGAAGCAGGAACACAGTTTACACCATCATCTATGGAAGCGAGATGTTTTCTGTGGATGTATTGCGAGATCCTTCAACTTGAGGCCAAAGTGCTTCAAAATTGCGCGATGCTTCTCAACACTTGGGCAGTCCCAAGAGGTACAGAAAAAGAGCAGACACCCCTCCTGCTCAAAATCCTGACTTTGCCGCATATTGTTCTCCTGGTTCCGTGGCGGTTGATCGATTGTGTAGAAGACATTGTCGAGTGTTTTGGAGAGTCAAAGCCTCTTCATATTTTTACTGCCATTCTACGTTTGATCGAGAGCTCCGGACAAATTTGTTCTCATTTCTACTTCCATGGTAATGTCAGGATCTATAATGGGCGGCCTTGTGATAAAGCTCGGAGGTGGATTGAGGCAGCTATGAGGTCTGAAGGGCAGACGATTAACACTGAGGAGATTAAAGTACAATTGACCGAGATGGCGCAAGGTGGTTTCGTGTAAAGTTTTAGTTTTCATTTGTCAAGCAGAGCATGTATAGCAGAGAGTACAAGATCAAGTAGGGTCGCCAAGATTGAAATCTGTTTGTAGGTATTATCTTGATAATCATATACGTTAGGTATTGATGAGGGTTATCAAATCGAAGCGAGACAGACAACGTGAGACGATGGTGAGTATTAGGATAGTTGGCTAGGTTTTCCAATCCTCTGCCAATCTGGGGCCCACGAGATATTTCGTCGTTTTCATCGCGTCGACTCATATCAATTTCGGATCCCGAATTTGCTTCCGCAGCAATCTGATTCGTCCTTCGAAGGGCATCGCGGCATCTACCGAAGGGATCGACAAATATTCCGCTTGCAAATAGAAAATTTGCCGAGACGATTGTCAAGCAAGCGACTTTTTCTTTGGTCTCATTGGCTCTGCTTTGTCTCCCTGACTCGATCGATCCACTTGATGTCCGAAAACCCGTGCTGTACCCATCGCCAGACATGCAAAACTCCACTGGCGGCCGCCTTGACGACATATCTGCTGCAAATCCCGTCTCAAAACTGCAGGGTCGGAGGAAATGTCACGCCGAAAACTTCCTAGATGAATTGCTTCGTGAGCTGCCTCGCTTCTTCGGCCCAAGGGCTCACGCCGCTTAGATAATAGATGATATCTAGTATAATTACTTACCATGAAGCTTCACGATGTTTTTCGGATTCAATCAGGCTTAGAGTTGGATCAATCGAGTTTTCATTGGCTATATTGGGACCATCGACTTGCAATTATTCGACATGCTGATCAAGGAGTTGATAGAGGCTCCAAGGAGCTTCTTCAGGTCTACAGACGCCTTTGAAGGCATTCGGGTGGCCTACCTTGTCGCCCCTCTCATCGCCATCCTAATCTTCTACTTTTACAACTCTTCGAAGCCGAACGCCCCCTTCCTAAATCCTCAAGGTCTATTCGAGTTTACCAATGGTCGATCCAAGAAGCAGTTTCTATTTGGGCTGCGATCCATGCTGAAGAACTGGTTCGATGCCAATCCCAACAAAGCAGCATGTGTGTTCAGCGACATTGGGCCGATGACCGTGCTGCCCCCATCGATGGCAAACGAGATCAGAAGTGATCCCCGATTGAGCTTTGTCGAGTTTAGTGCGAAGGTATGACATTGCTATTTTAGGCCAGCTTGACCAATTCAACTAACGTAGATCCAAGTTCTTTCACACGGCCATCCCAGGGTTTGAAGCTTTTAATGAAGGCACTCGCGACAGTATCACATTGACCGTCATTAACAAGGACCTTACGAAGAAGCTTGGTAGGAACCTGCCTGTTATAGACGCGATAGAAGGATGTCATGCTAATGGCTTTAATCATAGCACAGGTCACCCAGCCTCTGGCCGAAGAAACGACGTTAGCGATGAAAGACATCTTCAGTGACAACAAGGGTGAGGCAACCTGGAATACTTTATAATCATCATCACCTAACTAGCATACCCAGATTGGCATCTCGAGTCTCTGAGAGACACAGTCCTTCACCTCATCGCGCGCATCTCGTCTCGAGTCTTCCTTGGCGAGGAGCTGTGCCGTGATGAAGCTTGGCTAAAGATCACAAGGGAGCACGCGATGAATGGCTTTGTCGCCGCTGATCTACTCCGTGCATGGCCCGAAGTCTTGAGGCCTGTCGTCCATTGGTTTCTACCTCATTGCCGGACCGCTAGATCCCAGATCAAAGAAGCCGCTGCCATCATTGGACCCGTCATCGCAAAGCGTCGAGCAGCAAAGGCTGCCGCCTTGAAAGAAGGAAGGGACCCGCCTGTTCACAACGATGCGATCGAGTGGTTCGAGCAAGCCTCAAAAGGTGCTAGCTACGACCCGGCTCTCTCTCAATTATTCCTATCGACAGTCGCCATCCACACCACCACCGATCTGCTCTGCCAGACAATGATCGATATTGCCAGACATCCGGAGTTATTTGAGCCCCTGCGAGAAGAGATTACGACCGTTTTGAGGGAAGAAGGTTGGAAGAAAACGTCACTGTACAGCATGCAGCTGCTCGATAGTGTTGTAAAGGAGAGTCAAAGACTGAAACCCCTCCAGCTCGGTAAGTTTGTGAAGACTTGATATACCCATTCACAGTTTAACCTTCCATAGCCAGCATGCAGCGTTTGGCTGTTACAGACGTTCAGCTTTCCGATGGTACTTTCATCCCCAAGGGTACAGCATCTTGCGTCTCGTCGCATGCCCTCTGGGACCCCAGTGTCTACGATGCACCGGAAAAGTGGGACGGTTATCGATTCCTACGCCAGCGAAAAGAGTCAGGCAAGGAAAACCTCTCCCAGCTTGTCAGTACGAGCGAGAATCATTTGGGGTTTGGCCACGGAAAGCATGCTTGCCCGGGTCGCTTCTTTGCTGCTAATGAGATAAAGATTGCATTGGCACATTTGTTGCTAGAATACGACTGGAAGCTTCCCGAAGGTGAAGAATTTGATGTCCATGATTTTGGCATAACACCGATCATGAATCAGACCCTCAAAATGGAGTTTCGTAAGAGGGAGTAGTCGAGCAAGAGTCAAACTGGTGACGGCATAGGGTAGGCAAAAGCGAAGGAAGGGCGATAAGAGCCCCGCTGAGCGAATACTAGGGCATATATACATATAGACTTATGGATATTCAGGCTGTAAATTACCTATCCGTGTGCCGCTAGGACAGATCCGACCAAGTGCTGACGCGACCAAGACTCGCCAGGGACGACATTCTTCCGTCCTCCGGCACCCTCGGCCGACGCCTCACTGCAGTGTCGCCAGACACGCATTGTGCAATGTCCAACAACGCCCTGGGCTCGCGGCCTGTCAAGGCTTGCACAGAATGTAAACAAGCAAAGGTGGCCTCTAGCTCAAATTCCTCCGCGTACTCCAGGCTGACTCAGTCCAAAGCTGCGATGTGACTCCAAAGACAGGTTCCCGAACCCTTGCTCAAGATGTCACACGAGACATCTCTTTTGCACCGTAGACGCGAGTTTCAAGCGTACACCGGCAAGAAAGTATGACACAGCTATCTAGTTGTCATCGTCTTTAACACACGCTGACTGCCAACCCTGTTGTTCAGACGGTTAGAGGCTATGAGCAGGGAACTTCACGAGTTGCGTCATCAACGAGAAGACGAGAACCCCTCTTCAAGGACAGAGTCGACTGCCGAGTCGGGCCCTTCCACCGTCGAAGATGATGGTCAGGATGACTTTGAGTTTAGAACACCAGTTGTGAGCTTAGACGGCATCTTTGTAGAGCATTCGACCGTCACTGAGGTTTTTAGAACGCATGTCATAATGCCGTGTTTCTTGGAAGCCATACTGACGATCCTAGATTTGCCGACGTGTTTCGACCCCAGCTACCAATTATCGGCGCTTTTTCGATTGATGAGATGTTTCAGACGCAACCGTTTCTTTTCTGGACCATCATCGCCATGATCACTTGTCGCTTACCTGGACAGCAATGGAGTGACTTGTACCAGCTGTTACAACCACCTTACACCCGAATGCTGCAGGAGAACATTCTCGATGCGCCCTTACCACTCAGCAAGATCCAGGCGATATTATTGCTATGCCAGTGGCCACTGCCGTGTGAAACGCAATCACGCGATCCCAGCTGGCTTTATTGCGGAATAGTCATCCAGGCTGCTCGGTCGATGAGTCTCGATCGCCAACAGACTATTCCGTCTTTGCGAAGCTTGGGGGTTGCCTCGGGCAGTATCCGAGCCAGGATAAATACTTGGCTGGGCACCTTCTGCGTAGCTACCTCGTACGTCAGCATCGAAGGAGAAGAGTTGTGAACCACTTGACTAACGGAACCAGACTGAGCTTGCATCTGGGCCTTCCCCCACCTATCGATTCCGATCTCGACTTCAACAGTATCCACGCCTTCCTCAGACGCAACACCGTGACGCCTACTTTTGCCATGCAAGTCCGGGTTCAGCTCATCGTGGCAAAATTTACCTCATTACTGAACCACGATATCGGCGATACAGCGAGCTCGTCCTTCATCCGACTCCTCGATAGTGAGCTAGAAGCTTTGAGAACGGAGCTGTCCCTTGAGGATGAGCAGATGAGATCTATCGAGCTCAGCATCTTGAGTGCCAAGATGCATCTGTACGCCCTGGTGATCACGAAAGACCCCGGCAATTCGGCGTCTCGGCAGATCATGATGAGAACTGCTCGTGATGTTGCTCTTCGTATCATCCACCTCTCGACTGTTGCGATGCGTAATAGTCCTTTGGGCCAAGGAGATGAAACAATTATTCTGAAAACGCGATGTCTGCCGAAAAATCACCACAGATGCACCGCTTTTGCGACAATATTTCTCCTGAAATTTTTCTATCGCCGGGGTGCTGACGGTCCGGATGAGAAGCAAGCCGTGGCAAACCATATCGCCATGGCTCAAACCCTTTTCAATGCCTGCTCGACCGAGCCCAGGGATGAGTGGAGCAGGACAGCCAAGGTGTTTGAGACACTGGGAGCAGAAAACTCTACACAACCCTCATCATCTAAATTGCGACTCACCCACCGGATGGGAGTATCTATACTCTATGACGCCGTCAGCAGTGCTTCTGAGGCTCGTGGCCGCCCTGTTGAAATCCAAGACGAGGAGACACCCCAAGATACGAGCCCAGCGACCACAGGAGACCCAGGGTCAACAGGTCCTGAATTGTCCTTGAACGATGTTCCTGACTTTGTCCCGCCGGAGCCTGGGATAGACTTCCTCCCAGGCTTCTGGAACGACCCATATATGAGCTTACTTTCCTTTGACCCTCCTTCACTAGAAGCAGAGTACTCGGATTCTTGGCCATCTGCTTGAAATACCCCCAAGGGTTGACGATACTAAACAGTCTTGATATTATTATGCCCACTAGTAACACCCAAATACAAGTAAAACTATTATACAGTAATTAACGCCTGTGATCGTTGTGCCTCATGATAAACTCCCTTTACTTGATGTTTGCTAACAAACGCCTGCCTAGAGAAATTGCTCCAACACCACCTCCAACTGCAGCCGCGACTGTCATTAGCTTTGACCACTGCGGGATGCCAAGGATGGTCGATAGTCCATATGTGCTGGCGTTTGCAAGCTTGAGATTGGCAAGCCCTAAATGTTCCTGTGACCCGTGGATATCACTCTCCATGAAGCCACCTGCTGACTTCTTCTTGCCTGATCGGATGCGTGGAATAGTCACCTTAAAAGCCATAGCGGGGTCGAAGAACCCCATCCAGATGATGTCTTCCTTGGGGAGTCCAAGGGCGTTTGCGACATTGGTAGGAGAGAGAAGTCCCGAGGACTTCATTGCGCGGTAGTCGGCTTCGGAAGAGAAGATGGCATCCAATGTGATCTCATAAGGACCGGCGTTCTTGGACCGGACGATGCGGCACAAGTCGGCTAGCGTCGTGGGTTTTGTCATTGGCTTCTTAGCAGCGGTTCCCTTAGGTTTGCCGTTTTCCTTCGATGCAGGCTTAGGGAGCAAGTCTCGTCTGCGTGCGATGCTGGCAATAAAGTCGGAGTCGGATGTAAGTGGTGAGCCCGTGCCGATATTGGCAACGCTTCCTCGTAATAAGGGCCCTTCAAGCCTTCCAGATTTTCCGCCGAGACTCTCCTCTCCTGGCTCCAGGTCCATGAGATGATACAGAGAGAATTCGGCACAGGGGCCCATCTCAATCTCCATGAGACCGCCAATTCCAAACCCGAAGTTTCCGGCCGTCGCCTTTTGGCCTGGGTAGGGCGCGTGCTTGTACATGTTAGTCTCTGTTCTAGCATGGATGCAATTCGACTTACAATCATGCCAACTCTCGCCTTGGAAGCGATGCTATTTGCCAGCTGCTGTGTCGGTGCAAGCGCCTCGGTGACAACAAAGAGTTCGCCAGGGCCGGCTGCATTGTGCTGGCCTTTTCCGTACACATGAAAGTCCAGTTTCCATTCCCCGGCCATCTCAGGATGCTGCTGATGAACATAGCCCTTGACAGCAGCGAGAACTTTGTCGATCTGATTGATCAAGATATCTGGAAAATGTTAGCGGGACTCGACGCTGATAGGCGAATGAAGACTCACAATCTTTGACGCCACCTAGGAACAAGGTCCGGTAGCCGACAATGTGGGCGGCTTCGAGCTTGAGCTGATATGGCTTGCCATCATCCTTGGAGGACCGGAACCGACTGCCGCGCACTCGAACAGATCTACCGTCGGCAAGTTGCTCGTATTTGGATTCTGTAAGATCGAGAGATCCGCCAGGTCCTCGTAAGACATCGGGTCTCGTGTTCTCGTATAGTGTGTGCGCGGCAACCGATAGAGGTGTGCAGATCGAATCGGGAGCGGTAGGCCGTACGTCGAATAGTCCGTTGGCATACACGGTGGAGATGGCACCGTGGGACTTGGGAAGGGAACATAGTCCTCCGCATTCCATAATCTTGCCCATGTGGAGGAAGCCACCGATTCGGGATTGGATCGTCTCGGCATCGAGGTTCTTGACCTGCCGCTTCAACTGATGCGTGCAGTAGGCAACATATGGAGAAGGGTCGTAAGCTCGGCCGCCGATAATAACGTCGAAGTCGGGGTTAGCGTCCATGGCATCGACGAAGGGCTCCGGACCCATCTGGGCGACTACTCGAAGAGATGACTCGATCTCGGTCTCTGTGGCCGAGGGAACGCAAACGCCGCAGCCATTGAGGCGACCTTGCTTGAAACGATTAAGAATTGTTTCTTTGTTAATACCAGAAAATAGAGAGATGGTCTTGAAGTGATAGTCCCTGGAGCATGTTAGCAAACCTCACCGAGAGCCCTGATTGGTGGCCTACTTGTTCTCTGCCGCAATCTCCTCAATGACTTCGCCAATCTCCTTGACGTGCTCATCGGTACCGTCACCACCGGCCGAACCGAAAATTAGCGGAACTCGGAACGTGTGAACAAGCCGAAGTAACTTTGTTAGGTCCTTAGCGTAGGCCGATCGGGGACACGACATAGATCCGAGGGCGAGCTTCTGAGGGCCACTGTCGGTTGATCCGGAGTCAAGGATGATCGCTGTAGGGACACCTGTGGGCACAAGCTGCGCGAGTTCGTAATGGGCAAGTGATTCGTCGAAGCCATAGCCCAGCATGCCCACAGGGGCAATGATATGGCAAATTGGCTGTAGGACCGTCTCGTCGGGGGACTTTGGGTTAGCCATCGGAGTAGGAGAAGTAGCGTGAGCAAACAAAAAATGTACAAATCTGTCAAGCGTGAGCTTTGAGCTTTGTCAGTGAATTCTGATAGGTAAGTCTAGAGCAGTAGAATGTTGATGCCGTTTGTGGAATAACACGGCAATGGGGAGGAGGCGATTCGAGGTTAGTTATAGGATAGTTGCACAATCGCCAACCGGACTTCAGGAGCCACCTTATTCCCCCGTCTCCGGTTCGCAAAATACATCCTTCGCTTTGCTCGCACTCTGATGCAAATGCTAACCCTAGATAATTCATCCTTGAGGCTGAAATTCACGGTTTGCGTATAATGCCGGATTTCGCTCGCGGCGCCGAAGTTCGCTAGCGGGCCCCGCCACGGAGATTTTTGGTGTCAGATCTGAACTCCGACGGACAAGGCTCCGGGGCTCCAACGGATGTGACAGGGCTTGGGTTTGCATGAATGGACGGCTGAGGAATGGGGCAAGGCTGACTGGGTCAGGGTGGTGCTGGCTGCTGGTCAAGATGGCTTCGCGTCGCCTTGTGGAACTGATCGTAGGGCTGAATCGAGGATAACTTGGTGGAATAGACTTGATCTCGCTAATGAGGCCCAGGCAAACATGCATTTCAGTCTTCACCCTTTCACCTATTGGGCCATCATTCATCACAGAAAGTGAACGAGGACCATATGTCTCCGAGTGGCTGGTCTCCATGAGGGACTTTCTCCAGCACATCAAAACACCCAAAACTCCATCTCGAACCAACTCCGTGGGCATTCAACAAGAGGCATCAGCATGTCCGTAGGGTAATGCAAGAGCTTAAAAGCGATACAGAAATGATCGTCCTTCCATCAGGATGGCTGAGCCCCGCTAGGACAAGGGTCAAGCGCATTTCGCTTCTCCAGCCGTGCGGCGCGGACGGTTCTGATTGGCCCCAGACTCGTTTTAGCACCAATTATAGCAATCCTTCAGGGTTTCACGGCAGTAAAGGATCAGCCACGATGGAAGATGGGACGCTGTAATCCTAATAGCGTTGTCCGTAGGGCAGTAGAAACGCACCAAGATCGCCCTCGACAGGGAATAGTCCGAGGTTGTGTTTAAGCTTGAGATTTGTATTTCAACCCTCGCATTCGCATCCTCGGACTCTTGTCTTTTTCGCATCAGTTTCACAGACATCCTTGGCAGCACAGCAATAGCCCAACTTGCTATCCAATCACTTTACCAACCCACACAACCACTCACAGCCGCACTATCTTTCCCACAACCTCCTACAGGCAATGAGTAGTTACGACAACGAGCCGATCAAGTCGGGCGAACTCGCCCCCGACTATGTCGAGCTAGCATCAACTCACACATCAACTCGCTGGCGGTCAGTACCACAAGAAGAGCCCACCGGCTACGACCCCGGGGCACCACTCGGGGTTACAACGTCAAATCAGAGTTCCTCGGGCGATGGAGAGGACAAACTACCACTGGGCCAAGCCATCAAGCGCTATCCCAAGATTGCAGCATACTGCTTGGCCATGACCATCCCCATCATTGGCTGGGGTTACGATCTGGTCATTGTCGGCGCCATCACTGGTGTTGACTCGTTCAAAGCAGACTATGGAAAATACATCCAAGGAGAATGGCGTATTCCGGGCAACTGGTTGACGCTATGGATGGCTCTCCCTCCCGCTGGTTCAGCCCTGGGTGCAGTCACTGGCGGCTGGCTGCAGGACCGCATTGGTCGAAGGTTCAGTCTTATGATTGGAAGCATCATCTCGGCCATTGCCATTTCTTGCATCTTCTTCTCTCACTTGCCAGCGTCTCAGGCCATCAAGCTTGCTATGATCACTGCTGGCTTGACCATTCAGGGTTTCACAGTCGGCATCATCAAGACCACATGTCTGACCTACGTATCTGAGAACTCGCCTACCGCTCTGAGGGGATCAGCAATGGCTCTGTTTCCCACCTTTACGCTTATTGGACAGCTCATTGGAGCTATCGTCGTCTTCGTGGTCAACAAAGTCGACAGCCCGTCTGGTTATCTTGGTGCATTCGGCTCTCAGTGGATTCTAGCCTGTGGCCCCTTCATCCTATCATGGGTCATGCCTGAGAGTCCTTCTTATTTGATCAGAAAGGGCCATGAAGACAAGGCGTTCAAAGCAGCGACTAGGTTTTACGCTCCCAAGGTGAGCCCTTATGTGGCTCTGGAGAAGATCCGAGCAACCATTGAGGAGGAGAAGGCGTCGACTACATCGGCGACTTACTGGACCTGTTTCAAGGGCACAGATCTTCGACGTACCATGATTACTATCCTTGCCAACATCTTCCCTGCCTTGTTTGGTCTCGATCTCCTTTCCAATTCGACCCCCTTCCTTCAAAGTTTCGGCATGGAGTCGAGCGTTAGTTTGCTTCTCCAGATCTTCGGCATCATTGCAGGCATGCTCGCGAACGGAATGGGCTTCTGGCTTCTTTCACGCACTGGCCGAAGGAACATGACGATTGTGTCCATGCTCGCCACTTCAATCCTCTGGGGAGCCATGGGTGTCACCGGCTTCTGGTCCAGCTCTACACTCACCTACGTGGCTGGCGGTCTCATGATTGCCATTATCGTCTCTTGTGGTCTGGGTTGCTGGCCTGCAGGATACGCCATCATGGGAGAGGCCAGTTCCCTGCAACTCCGAGCCCTCACCCAAGGTATTGGTGGTGTCGCTGCCCAAGGTTCTTCCATTACCCTTGCCGTGGTTCTTCCTCAGCTCTTCAGCGTGGACAAGGCCGCCCTTGGAGCCAAGACTGGTTTCCTCTTTTGTGGGCTGTGTCTCATTGGTGTTGTCCTCACCTGGTTGTGGATTCCTGAGATGAAGGGCCGCAGCAACCAGGAGCTTGACCACATGTTCCAGATGAAGCTGCCGACAAGGAAGTTCAAGCACTTCAAGATGGACGTTCACGAGATTCAGGAGGTGTCCCCTCTTACTGACTCTAATCCCGAGGTAGAGACATTTGAGGGCAATTAAGTGAGGATATGAGGTCTTGATTGGATGATTACGTGTTTGGACATGAGGATATACCCCTGGTACCTGGTTACATCCTTATTTGTAACGTCTCTATAGTATTTTAGCATTTACAATGATTGATGATAGTTTGGGCCCAACACAAGTCTCAAGTCCAGTGATGAGGTGTTGACATGCATCACCAACCATGCGCGACGCGATAGCCTAAGTAAGTCTCTGCCCACAGGCGTGCGATTCACCTTAGATTCTAAGGCATTGGACCCTTTACAAGAGGGATTAAAAAGGAATTTCCTATGGATATTGAACTACTTGAATCTGTGTTGATAATTGATTCGTGGGTATTTATAGCAACTATGGCACAACCTTGTATGCAGCCTCTGCGGAGCAACCATTCCCACCCAAAGCCTGAAGTGTGGGAGCAGTCAACCACCTCACCCCAGCACGGTGAGCGGGATTTCTTTCAACAATCTGGTAGCCAAACTCCCTTATATCGGGTTTCACGTGTTTTGTCCTCCTTTTAGTCCCGTGCAACCGTGTGAGAAGCCCCTTCCTTCTCCAAGTCACCTGACACACGAACATCAGAGTCTCGATGAAGGATAGCATTGAGGCCAATTTCACGGTTGATCTCCTCCATGCGCTCAAAGTCAGCCTGGGCAGTACCCTTTGAGCCGAAGACAAGATCCTGGGTACAAATGTCAGCTTGATAAATCTGATGGATAAAGTCATTGGTGAAGATACCATTTCTTCAAGCGAGAGACGCTTCGTTTCCGGCACAAAGAACCAGATGAATCCAGCACCGAGGAACGTCAACACACCAAAGATGATGTAAGTTCCGTAAGTGATACCTTCGATCATATCTGGGGAGACCTGTCCGACGATGAAGTTATTCCTATGGATGTGAGCTTGATTCACATGGCGGTTGCATAGTACTTACATCCAGTTACTGGATGCTCCGATCGACACGCCATAAGGTCGAGTGCTCAGAGGCCAAACCTCTGCAATGATGATCCAAGCACATGGCCCCCACGAGTCTGTATGAGAATTAGATACTTGAGTATCGATAATAGGTAGGTCCTCGGAGCCAAACTTACAACCAAAGTGGACAACGAAAAGCCAGACCATGCAGACAGCGGCCCAACCTGCCGCGGGCTGCTCGTCGAAGCGACCGATGTTCCGGGCTAGAATGATGGCAATGATGATATGGCAAGTTCCCATTCCGATGGCGCCTACAGTCAGTACTGGCTTGCGGCCGACTCGGTCGATCCATAGCACGGCAGGGATAGTGGCGATGAACATGACGACGCCGACGACTCCGGTTGCCAGCAAACTTGTGGTTGTCTCACTAAGTCCAAGCTGTTGAAAGATGCGAGGAGCATAATAGAGGACCTGCAACTATCAGTACGCTTGTTGGATGTGAAGAGCACAGAGAACTCACAGCATTGATTCCAGTCCACTGTTGGAAGAACATGGTCACGGTAGCTACAATCACTCGCTTGAACATGGCTTTTGTCTGGAACAGAGCCAGGATCGCAATGGTCTGCAACTTGAAAGTATTCCAAATGGTTGGTTCTTGCAAGTGGGGGAAGTGCTCGGCGACACTTCTCTTTTCGAAGAGTGACTGCGCCTTGATCTCAAGAAACTCGAGGTTGATGAGTTCATGGTCTTGGGGGAGATCGCGTAGGTCGGCGAGGATTTTGCGAGCCTCCTCCTCCCGGCCGTGGTGAAGGAGCCATCGTGGAGAGAAGGGCATCCAGATCATACCGACGAAAAGGATGATGGCGGGAGCGACTTGGATGCAGATGGGTACAAGCCAAGCCGCATCTGACTGAGTTTCAATGGTAGTTCCGCCGATGTAGTTGCAGCCGCTATTCCTAGTCAGCACTTCGCATAAACCGAGTGCGTCTGTTTCCACTTACTAGTCGATCCAAAAGCTGATCATGATGCCAAACGTAATGGCAAGTTGTTGCAAACCAACAAGAGCGCCTCGAACCTCACTACAAGAATAAGTCTTTGTGTCTAGGCAAAGTTAGAGGCTACTTACGGAGGTGCACACTCGGAATTGTACAGAGGAACAATCATCGACAGACTTCCAACACCCATTCCACTTTCTTCTCGTCAGCCGACGTCCAATGATGTCTATCCTCAAAACTTACGTGATGAATCTTCCAGCAAGAATGGCCTCGTGGCCCCCAGCAATGGAGGTAGCTTGGACGATAACACCCAGGACGAAGAAGGCGGTAGCTATTAGAATGCCGTACTTTCTCGAGCACACTTCGGCAACGAAGCCCGAGAGCACAGCTCCAAGCCATGCACCGAGTTCAAGAATGGCTGTCAACCATCCTTTCTGGGTAGGATTATCGATGTACCCGTCCATATCTAAACGACACATAATGTTAGTATGGATAAGCAAGTGGCTTAGACTACCTAGGTACTCACGCTTCCCAAACGCCGGCATGGCCAAGATTCCCGAAAACATGCCCTGATTGTACCCGTAGAGCACTCCTCCAATACACGCAAAGGCGGCGATTCGAGCAACCTTGAAGTTCTTGATCAGAGCTTTGGCGCCACTGTCGCCCATGAGGGCCTGGCGTCGAGCCAGCGCTGCATCGTACGCAGCGTTCCCTTCGGCACCCATGATGAAGATGTAACACTACGGTGTAGTTTGTCGTTCAGCGGAGCCGTTGGCTTCCCGTAGAGAACAAAAGAGGGCCTGGCACTCTTTGTATATCATGCAGCCAGATAATCACGGTGTGGAGACACTCATATCTGGGGAAGATGGGGTCTTCCCCTCATATCTAAGTGATCCAACCGAGATGCCAATCTGACCACTTGCTTAAATTACCCGGCTCCATTTGCCAGTATGCGGGGGATGTCGTATTGGATACGCGGATCAATGCCGAGTTTGACTATAGGCCAAGGCTTGTATAATGCGACACTGGCAATTCAGCCTGAATCCCGTCGGAAATTTGCGCTGCAGTATTGGGTGATAGGTCGGCAGGCACTTATCCGACAGAATGCCTGCGAGGTATGCCCGGAAAACTGGTGGAATTGGTCGAGACAAGCATCCACGTCGCAGCTTACGAAGATCATGATATTGGCTAAAACTGAGAACGCGACAGCCTTGGAGTCTTCTGGGTTGCGTTGATGCATTTTGGACCTGTCAAGCGGTGACCATGCAGAAATTTGCATACAAGCTTTGTGGCGAGCTATACGTATAGATCGTAGAACGTAGGATGGCTGGGCTAAACCTGGAAGGCATCCTCTTGGCTCATTGGGGCGGATGAACGACTTGGCTAAGCCTGGCACTCACTCAGTGATTGAACACAACACAGTAGGTAAGAAAAGGTCGGCTTGATGACTGTCGGTATTAACAAACAGTACATGGCCAGGATCCTGAAGCGGCTATTCCCGAGCAAGCTAATGCCTGGAGCCGCTCGTTTCCCGTCATGATGATCGACCGAGGCTATTCCCGGCCCGTCATGGAGCAAGGGTTGCTTCACTGAATTACCCGAGAAGGAGTCGGTGAGCTTGACCGACCCCAAAAGTTCTTGAAAGTCCAATAGCCATGTCTCTTCGCTTACTTTTCTTGACATTCTGTAGCTTCGCCTGCCACTTATTCATTCTGGATACCAGTGCTACTAATAGCGGCCACGGATCAATCTCGCACCTCAACAAGCGTCAACGTTTGATCATTTTGCCAACCCTTCCCTAAGGACTTCTCTCAACTTTTCATCAACACGCCCAAAGTACTCTGTCCAAATTGTCAATGTTTGGATCTATGGTTTATACGGTCAAAAAAAAAAAAAAATGAGACGTACCTAGAACCTCTTGCTTGAGCTTGTCAGGAATATCCTTCAGTGTGGGGAGGATGTTGTGTAGGAACTGATCCTTCCCCTTCGGCTCGTCACAAATAATCTTCCATAGTTTTCGTGGTTGCTCGAAATCCTTGTCAGTAAGTGATGTTGCAAAAGCGGTTACATGTCCCGTCCACAGTTCATGAGTCGGCATCTGAACTCTCTTGCTCACTGCAACGGGCCGCAGCTCAGAGAATACATAGTCGGGATCTCCGCCGTAGTTGCCGTTGATGGTTCCCGGGCCATCTCTCACATAAGGCGAGTATACCGGATTCTTGGGCTTGTTCGGCGGGAGTTGCATATAATTGGGACCCACGCTGTGAGCTAGTTAGGGCCTGTCATACCGAAGACGTGAGTAGCGAAGCCATACCGATAGCGGTGAGCATCTGGGTAGCTGAACATTCTGGCTTGAAGAACTGCATTTTGTCTCGGTTAGCCGTAGCGTTTCCACAGTAGGAGCAATATCACAAACCGGGATCAGCCGAAGGCCCGATGCCTGGAACCATGTTTGATGGCGAGAAGCAGGCTTGTTCAATATCCTGAAAGTAGTTGCTCGGCTATTTATAGCTTGTTAGCGTCGCCACAGATACGTCGGATGTTAAGTTGACGGACGTTCTCTTTGAGCGTCAATCGGCCAACGAGGCGCAAAGGATACTGCTCAAATGGCCAGGTGTAGGTGTCGTCGAAAATGTCGATAGGAGCCGACTTGACGTCTTCGGGTTTCATGACCTGGACGTACACTCCCCAGCTCGGGAAATCCCGTTTCTCGATTGCTTTGAAGAGGTCTTTCACGTGATAGTCTGGCTCAGAACCTGCCAAACGAACGGCTGTGTCCGCGTCCATGGTTTTGATGCCATCGTCAGGCCGGAAATGCCATTTAACGTAGACATAACTGCCATCCTAGATCTCATTAGTCGGATTAATGGTGGAGACGACTGTGGGGGACTAACAGCCTTGTTCAGGGTGTAGGTGTGAACACTGAACCCGTTAATGTTTCTCAGAGAAGCTGGAATACCTCGCTGTCCAAACAAATGCATCAGGGCATGAATTCCCTCTGGGTTGTTGACATGAAAGTCCCAGAACATGGTGTTGTCAGGCACATTGGTTTGTGGATGTCGCTTGTGGCTTCGATTCATAGATGGAAACTTGATCGGGTCTCGGATGAAGAAGACGGGAAGGTCGTTGAAGACAAAGTCCTGTACACCTTCTTCGGTGTAGAACTTGGTTGCCCAGCCTCGCACATCGCGAACTGTGTCGCTGGATCCCTTCTCGCCACCAACAGTGGAGATTCTCGTCAGTATCTTGGTCTTCTTGCCGACTCCATTGAGAAACTTGGCGTCGGTTAGATCTGAAACATCTTCAAGGACTTCAAACTCGCCAAAGGCACCAGCGGCTTTGGCATGGACACTCCTGAATCGAAGAATTAGCCCGTGATGTGGTCCTTAGGTGTCTTCTCATACCGCTCCGGGATGCGTTCACGTGCGAAATGGGCTAGGACCTCGATTGTTTGAACATCGCTCAATACAATCAAGCCGCCATTGCTGTTGCCATAGCGAACTTGCTGGGCAGAGCCGGGATTCTCGCTCGGTTGCCCTTGGATAATGGCGGTCAGACAACGTACTAAGCCAAAACGCGGTAGGAGGAATGCCCTTACCATTGGCAAGTGTGCACAGAGGATTTCCGTTTGAAGCAGACTGTGATTGGTGAATGAGCTGTGAATCCTGACAAGAATGTCTTGGATGATGACTGACCATGATGTGTACGACTTGACTCTCTTCTGGACAAGACGGGGACCGTTCCTCTTCAAGTCTTGAAGTCAGCCATAGGCCCATGGCTCATCTTATCAACTTCCTCCTCGCATCCCTCTTCACAACAACGGAACTGCCGGAAGGGCCTCTGCAATTGACTTCCAGGTCCAACAACCCCGCATAAGGGACAGTCCGCCACAAATGTCATGATGATTGCCATCCCTGCCGTTTGGTGTCTGCTTGTGCGGGGTCCAGCCGCACGCATCTTCGTCTAGCCAGTGATGGCGTCAATATTTGTTCAAGATAAATTCCTATTGAACGGTGCTCGCAACAGAGTTTCAAGACATCATCTCAATGCAAGGGAGGGTGGATCAGATCACTGAGACAAGACAAAAGGAGGAGAGGGATGCTGAAAGAGAGACAGGTGCTTATCCGACCAATCTCCATCTCTTGTGGCTTGAAGCTAACCACAATGTAGCTAAACCTTATGCCATGTCACCGCCGTTATTGGCCCGATAGTACTACCACTTTTGGCCCGATTGGCCCTCTTGTGTTTGAGTTGGATGAGCTCACCGCACTTGGCAACGCTGATGACCCGCGCATTCGTCATGCTTGTTATGCGTAGTGTCAGGTATAAGGGTATCTACACCCATTCCCCTGACGTCTTGCGGTCTTCAGTCCTGATTGTAAGTTTCAACCAGCAGGAGAAGCATTTCTCGAACAATGAAGACCACAAACCGCCCTGATGAGTGGAAGATTGAGCAGGGGCTGTCTGGAGCCGTGCTCCCGGTCCTTGATATGACCGGGCCCAAGACCAAGGCCCTGGACATTCAGACCTTTGGCCCACTCACCAAGGATGAGGAGGCCCTGAAGGACATTGGCGATCGCGATAAACTGTTCGCCATTGAGAGGAAGGGCTGGACTGGGTAAGTCATCATAGGTCGATGGATTGGACATAGCTCCTACTTGTGAGCCTTCACTTGTTCGATACTGATCAAGTCTGCTTGCTCAAGATTTGTCGAATGGGAGAATTACCCAGACAAAAAGGCTGTGGCGCACAAGATTCTCACGTCGCAGACCTTCCCGCCAAACCCGGAGTTCCAGCTTGGCCCTATTCCTGGAACCAACCCAGTTCTTCCTGGCACCCACTGGAAGATGTGGCATCATGCCATCGGTGGCGAACTCACTAAAGTCCCCGAGGATTCTTGGGCTACTGTCCTCAAGGAGAAGCATCCAGACATGCTTCACCTTCTCCAGTTCCCTTACAATGGAGAGCCGCCTAAGCGCCTCGTGACTGACAAGGAGTTTACTCCCAACTCGCTTCACTTTGTCCGAAACCATGGAGGCATTCCCATCATCGATAAGGAAGACTATAGCTTCCTGTTAGACGGCCTCGTGGCAAAGCCCCAATCTTTCACTTTAGATGATCTTATGGACGAGTCCAAGTTTCCACGCATGGAGAAATGCATTACGATGCAGTGCTCTGGAACTCGTCGCATTGAGCAGATCCTCAAGTATGCTGGTCAGGGTGACGAGGTTCCCCAAGCACCTTGGGCCGAGGGAGCGATCGGAACTGCTCGATATGTCGGCGTCAGCTTGAAGAAGGTGATCAAGGCGTGCGGTGGCTTGACCGAAGGGGCTAAACACCTCGAGTTTTACGGTGCCGACACCTATTTCAAAGACGATAAGACCATGAACTATCTCGTCAGTGTTCCATGGTCAAAGGTCAAGGCGAATGAGGTCATGTTGGCGTGGGAGATGAACGGAGAAGTGTTGCCTCGGATCCATGGGTATCCCCTGCGCATTGTTGTCTTTGGATACATCGGAGCAAGGAGCGTCAAGTGGCTCTATCGCATCAAGGCCATCAAGAACCCTTCGCGAGCCCCTGTCCAGAGCCAGGAATATCTCTATTTCCCGCAGCAAGTAGGAAAGCACAACTTCAAGATGACGGACGGCATCCAGATTCAGGAAATGCCTGTCAGCTCAGCTATTATGTCTCCATGGACGAAGCAAGTTGTCATTCACAATGGCAAGATCCGCTGCAAGGGTTGGGCGTATTCTGGTGGTGGCCGATGGCCTGAGCGTGTGGAACTCTCGGCCGACGGCGGCTTTAACTGGTACACGATCCCTGTTGAGAATCTATCCAAGAAGAGAAGATGGACCTGGCGTATCTGGGAGTATGAACTTCCCTGCGATGTCGAAGGCTGGGTTGAGATTGTCTGTCGATGCTGGGACAATTCGTTGAATACGCAACCCCCCCATGTCCGCACAGCTTGGAACTGGGGCTTGCACGTCACAAGCTCCTGTCACCGTATTTCCGTGTATAGCGTCAACAAGAGTCGGCCGGTGACTGAGGCTCGTCTTGCTGAGTTTGAGAAGGCAGGTATTCCGTTTGGACCGATCACTGTTCCGCTTGCTTTCCCCTCGCAGACTTGGGACAATTATGAAAAGTACTGGAACGAGCACGACCCTCGTGATGCGGAGGATGACTGATCTGTTTCTTTGCTGCTTATCATGGGTCTCTCTTAGTTCGTCATGGTAGAAATTGAAAAGCTCAATGTTATCTTTGCCGTCTCGCAACGTCTTGTGATTTGATGTTTAATTGTAGCATGCAGCAAAATGAACCCCTTGTACGTTTAGATATATCTTGCCCCCTAGTCCTGTGTGCGACGTTTGATGTAACATCGTCACTGCCTATAGTGCGAGGAGACAAACAAAGCATGCCATCATTGAAGAAGTGACAGTGAGTTTGTGACACATTAAATAGGTTAACGATGCTAGATGATCAAGCTCAGCAATAATTCTCGTCGAGGCAGCGCAACTGACGCGAAATGTTTTGCAAGCACTGCTTTCTCTGCAATATTCTCTTGCCTCCGATCTTGTGTCTTGTCTGTCTCATCAAGTGTACCCGCACTTGATTCTGGTAAGGAACAACTGAGGGGGCGACAAGAGGTCCTGCTGTCTCACGCTGACCTGAACCAGGAACATAATGCTCAGGAAAGGTGGGCAAGCCAATGAAACCCTCTGCTACTACTACTTCTTCCATCTGGTCGTACAATTTGTGCAAAATCTCGTATTGAGGAGCAATGGGAAACATGTGTGTTCTAGGTCCACTGGAGGATTGTCTCAGCCGACAAGGCTGCTCAGCGGGGCATTATTGAGTGGCTAACTCTCTGCCGAGCTCATCATCCAAGTGTCATATCTGCAGTTTGATTCGTTTTACTACCCTAGTCTGCTCATCATCCCCAGCCAGCCACAGTTGGGTATACCGCCCAGTGATTTACGACGAATACTCTTCACGCTATGTCAATCGGATTTCTCCTCACTCTATTAGATCAAATGCAGCTCTATTGAGTCATTTTAATCTGCCATTCTCTGTCCGTGGTTACATGCTGTGTGGCTGTATGTGTCTCACAACATCTTGACATCCCGTCCCGTGCCGCATGTCGCTGTCTCAGCTCAGCTTTTCGTCCCCACCATCGAGCACTAATGACGTTCACACATGGGTACCTACTTGGTTGGGCGGAAAGGGCTCGAAAGATGTGCCGAGGTCAACAGGTCGGAGACGATTTTGACGCACAAGCGGAGACTCCGAGTGAATTGGGCCACCATGGTGTCAAGGACACTCACTGATCAGAAATACCCCCAGCCTAATTGCTTCCACTTGAGTCAGTATTTGACGAACACTATTGTCTTCATGTCAGAACTCCCCATTGTGTACCATATGAACTTATGACAGGCGCTTTCAACTTTGTAATGGCGAAAATGTTCAGGGTTCAGTGTCTGACATTGGCTGAAGAATAGGATCGCCCACCCCTCAGTCACTTCTGTCATATCTACGTGCTCAGGTACCATGGCACCATGCCAAAGATTGCACATGCAAGTACCCATACCGGTTGGCCTCAGAAGAAATTTTGTACACAGATCCGTTATTGGAACTGCCTCCTCATTTCGTCCTATACCAAATGACCATCCGTGGTTGTGCCAAGCCCCATCCCGCCTCAGACAGTTCAGTGGAGTAAAGGTCTCATAAGGGAATCACGAGTGTCAGTGGCTAAGTAGATAAGACAGCAAATTCTGTGGCTAGAGTTTTAAATAAGTTGTGTGAGCCAGCTTGACGATTCTTCATCTCGTCATCGGGTTATCATTGACCACCACTCACCATGCTAGTCGATCCTCGGACTGGACAGGCCCACAATAGACCCTGTGCTTCGCCTAAACAATCTCAAAACTGTAATTTGAACCACATACCCAATCTTCCACTTGAGCATACTCCGGCCTCTTCCTTTCCACATCCGCGATGGGCAACCGCATGCTGACTCCAAGCTTCGTCTAGTGTACTGGGCTCGGAAATTTGTCGCTACTGTCGATGGAAGATCTAGGCATCCCGAGCAGCGAGCATGGCCCCAACCTATCCAAGACTTAAACGACCTCATAGAGAGTACCGCTGAGCTTCGTATGCTCGCTTCAGCCATGTTCGATGAGATACCCAACAAAGAGCCCTACCTAAGCGACCCGAATGGAAACAGGCAGATTCGAGACTACAAGCACATGCTCGACCTCTTTGCCTACGTCATGACAGAAGTGGCTCCCAAATGGAGTATGACAGAGTATAACTCGAGCATGATAGGCTTCCCGTTCAACACCGTGCTAGATTGGCCCATGGCAACTCCCAGTGGATACGCCTTCTTCCTCAAAACCGAAGTCAACGCAAAGATCAAAGTCATCCTGGATACATGGCGAGACGACGTTCTTACGACATCGAAATCTCAATATGTGCTCACTACTGGCCCTGGTGGATGGTTAAGTCAAGAGGCACTCGCCGCCCTTGAAGTGGATACCAATATGGTCGGCCAGCCTCCCCTCCGATTCGACCAACTCTTTGAGTGCGATACGACACGCAAGCACTGGGGTTTTAAATCGTGGGATGACTTTTTTGTTAGAAAGTTCAGGGACATGGACAATATCAGGCCGATTGGTTTCCCAGATGACCCAAGATGGATCGCAAACTCGTGCGAGTCAAGCCCATATGCTCTCCAAACGAACGTCAAAGAGTATGACACCTTCTGGCTGAAGGGTCAGCCGTACTCGGTTGCCGAGATGCTGAACCACCATCCGAACGCGAGGCATTTTGTTGGTGGTACAGTGTATCAGGCTTTTTTGAGTGCCACGTCCTACCACCGGTGGCATTCTCCGGTGGCGGGCAAGGTTGTACATGCCGGGGTAATAGATGGGACCTATTTCTCAGCACCCACCATTACCGGCTTCACGAGCCCAGACGGCCCCGATCCAATATCTGCCTGCGGAGCTCAAGGATATATCACTCATGTTGCGACGAGAGCGGTATTCTTTATCCAAGCTGAGGATCCAATCGGGTTGGTTTGCGTCGTTTTCGTAGGCATGGCCGATGTATCAACATGCGAGATCAGTGAGAAGTTTCTAGATAGTCAAGGACAAGAAGTTGCTAAGGGGGAGGAACTGGGAATGTTTCACCATGGAGGTTCAACTCATTGTGTTCTCTTTCGAAAGGGGTTGAGGTTGGCGTGGGTCACCGCTGCATCACCTGGCGTGTCCCGGAGGAACATCCCAGTCCGCAGCGAGCTGGCCTATGCATATGAGTAGGCTATGAGGCGGGTGACGACTCAGTCTACTAGCTCAACGTTCTTACCCGCGCTGGGACGTGTGTTAGGCTTATTGAGCGGCGTCGTGGTGGCCTTCAGAGCGCCACTTATAGGAAAGGATTAGGCTTCTTGTATAATAGATAGCTGCGAGCGGACAGGCTGCCATAAGTGCTGGAGAAGGGTGCTATGATTTCACGCGTCCATTCTTAACAAAGCTACTGTCATATCTCATACCTTCGATTTTAAGTCCAAAGGGAAGCCAAATGAATGGTTGTTTCTTGTCATTTAGTCTTATTTTAAACTCCTATCTATTTGATACAGCTCTAAGGTCTTTGTCTGAATATTTGCCTATTGCCATGTCTCGTACATCGTCTTATACAGGGCATCACAGAATAGCGTGATAGCTCTTGAGCCAGCCTCAAGAACGGCATCCATAGCAATGAAGGGATGCGGCTGGCCCTTCATAACATTCAGCTCGGCCTTGACGCCGGCGTCTTCCAGCTTCTTCGCAAACTGCTCGCCCTCTGAGCGCAGCACATCCAGCTCTCCGACGACAAAGCAAGCGGGTGGCAGCTTGGAAAAGTCGCCCTTCCAGAAGAGTGGACTCGCTTCAGGATGAGACCAGTCCTCCTTATTGGGTAGATAGTGATGGCGGTACCATAGCATCTTGGGCGCCGGAAGCGCAGGTGAATGCTGGTTCTCGTTCCATGAGACGTTGTTGGTTGTGTCAGCCGTGTTGTCCATGACTGGCACCGAGAGGAGCTGAAGGGAGAACTTGGGAGAGTCTCGGTCAGCAGCACGTTGACACATAATAGCTGCGAGATTAGCGCCAGCAGAAGAGCCTCCTGAAGTTTCCCGGTTAGTTACGCGCTACAAGTGAGAATAAGCCAAGGGTGCCTGTTGATGAACGCACCTGTTGCCAGCTTGGACGTGTCAAGGCCGAGGATCTCTTTTCCTTCGTCCATGACCCAGAGAACAGCCTCCCAGGAATCATACACTGCCGCAGGAAAAGGGTTCTCTGGTGCTAACCTGTAATCGACAGCCACAACGACACATTTGCCCCGAGCACACAGATGCGACGCAATAACATTCTCAGTGGCAATGGTCCCGAGAACCCAACCACCGCCGTGGAAGTACACGCATACAGGCCATCCCGCAGCCGGCTTTTCACCCTCCGGGGTAAAGCACCGAACACTCACGTCAGGCCCCTCACTTTCCCTGCGCTTGACAACATAGTCGACAGTCCTGGCGACTTTCTGTAGCGGGCCGCTGCCTGGGATGAGAACACCGCTGGTCCGTGAGGCCTCTACAGGTTGAAGATGCACCTGCTGCTTGTCGAAGATGTGCTTATTGTAAAAAGCAGCATACTCGGGGTCGATCCGGTTGACCACTGACTCGTAAAGAGGGTAGGGCGGTTGGTTGCTCATCTTGGGTAGGATGTCTCTGGTGCAAGCCTTGGGTTAGGGGAGTTTTAACGAAGCAACTGATAGACGGATAACGCCGAGGTTATCTGCTTATTTGGTAAATTCCTCTTTCTAGTGTCTTTCTGCGGAGGTCATCACCGGCGGCTCTCGTTGGCGTGCCGATCGGCCTGCCGAAACCGGGCATCCGGTGTACTCCGCACAGTTCTCGGCCAATTGGCAGACACTGGGTCGGATCGGCGCTTCAGGTTACATGGAGGGATCGGCAGCCCCTGTACTCGGTGCCAATGTGCCATCGTGACACTGGACTCTCTGCTGTGATAAGCCGCGGTAGAGGTGCTCTCGTCAGTGTTAGGCTGTGGTAACTTGGAGACGAAAATGGGCTGACCTCCTATCATCCATCACTGTTTTGGGGTTCCAACCATGCGTGCCATGGGAGCAAACTAGTGCAAAATAAAGGTTTCACAGTCTCCAACCCTTATCATGGTACCGTGCCATTCGCGCTGACAAGGTGCAAGGACTGGTCCTGTATTGTTATCTTGAGACTGGTCCGTAAATGCTACCTGCCACTGAAAAGATACCTATTGGCCATTGGCCATTGGGCATCCAACCCAACCCTGCAACCTTGATCTCACCTCCCTCCCCCGCGTACCCAGGCCCGTGGCAATAGCCAGGGGTGCGTGCCACAACGCGGGGAATAAAGATAGAGATCAACTTCTACAAATTCCAAAGCACCTCCTCTTGCTCCCAGGTTTCGCAACTACATCGCTGCAGAGCAGACCATCTCGCATCCAACACGACTTGACGCCCCGAGCTCAATTGATCATTATGGATCCCAAGGATGACAAGGAGCATGGCATCATCGATGATAGCTTGCCTGAACCCGTCGAGGGGGAGACGGCACGTGTCGTCGACCACATTGCCGAGCGCCAGCTATGCCGCAAGTTCGACGTTCGCTTGATGCCAGTCTTGGCCATCATGTGTAAGACGCACGCCGGCTGTCATTGATAAGCCTTCTAATTATGATGCAGACCTATTTAACGCGCTCGACAAGGGCAATCTGGGTAACGCGCAGACGGCTGGCCTGAGTGAAGGTAAGGCATGGCTCTCCACCATGCGCCGACAGAAGGACTAACATGGCGGCCAGACCTCAACTTCAAGCCGAACCAGTATAACCTCCTAATCTCAATCTTCTTCGTTCCCTACGTCATCTTTGCACCCCCCATCGCCATCATCGGCAAGAAATTTGGGCCTGCTCGGGTACTTCCTGTCCTCATGTTTACCTTTGGATCCATGACCCTGCTGGCCGCTTGCGCTCAGAACTTCGGAGGACTCTTTGCCCTGCGCTTCTTCCTTGGAATGGCCGAGTCAGGGTTCTTTCCGCTGGTTATTTATTATCTCACGACATTCTATAGACGTGGCGAACTGGCACGTCGCCTTGCTGTCTTCTACGCGGCATCCAACATCGCCAACGCTTTTGTACGTTTCCATGAACCTCCCAACAGGTCCTTGTCCTAACAGCAGCAGAGCGGTCTCTTGTCGTTTGGCGTCTTCCAAATCAAGTCAGATCTGCTCGTATGGCGATATCTCTTCATCATTGAAGGCGCGGCCTCGGTACTTTTCTCGGGTTTTGCATACTGGTACCTTCCCCTCAGCGCTGCCGAGGCCAAGTTCCTATGCGAAGAGGAGAAGTCATTGGCCTTCCACCGTATGCAGGTCGATTCCTCGTCCGTTGTGCAAGAAAAGTTCAACCTTAAGGACTCCCTCAAGATCTTCACTTACCCGACGACTTACTGCTTCCTGATGATCGAAATCTGCCTCGGTGTGCCCATCCAGTCGGTGGCGCTCTTCATGCCTCAAATCATTCAGCGTCTGGGGTATGGAACAGTAAAAACTAACCTCTACACTGGTGGGTATCGGTTTATACTATAATTATGCATATGGCTAATCTATTGTGCCTAGTTGCACCCAACGTTGGCGGTGCCGTCATGCTGCTCATTCTGGCCTTCAGCTCCGATTTTCTGCGCATTCGTTTCCCATTCATCATGCTTGGGTTCGCCCTGACCTTTATCGGTTTCATCATCTACGCTGCCATCTCTGATGTCCAAGCGCAACTGCAGCTGGCCTATTACGCGTGCTTTATGATGGTCTGGGGCACCTCGGCGCCATCTGTGCTCCTTTCGACGTGGTACAACAACAACATCGCGCACGAAGGTCGTCGTGTGGTGCTCACGTCGGTGGGTGTCCCGCTGGCCAACCTGATGGGCCTGGTCTCGAGCAACATCTTCCGCGAGAACGAGAAACCAAAGTACCCGACGGCTCTTATCACGACGGCGTGTTTCGGAGCGTGCGGATGCCTCATTGCGGGTCTTCTGGGCGGCTACATGGTGTTTGATAACATGCGGAGAAACCGCAGGGCCGGGACCAAGACGACGGCGGCAGACGTACCAACGCAACGACTGCGTGATGGCCCCTCTGTGCCCGAGTTCCGCTGGTTCCTGTAAGCGGGGAAGCGAGATGGAGGATTAGCACCCCTGAGGGAGGAGGTTGGGGGTGGGGGAGAAAAGGCCGCACTGTGCGGTGTAGCCTGCTACGTTACCTCCAACCTCGGAGTCCCCCGGTCGGGTCCCGGATGCCCCAGTGGGGAAATCGACTTCGGATGGTAAAAGTGTCGCCGATATCCAACTTCCTGATACCTTCCGAGACCTGTATTTATCCTAGATTTACTCATCCAATCTTATCTACATTGTTTGTTGTACTCTACCCTGTCCCCTACCGCCAAGATGTACTCTCCCAAGGTGGGCGACCGCCTCGAGACTCTCGACACCCCCTCCATGATCGTCGACCTCGACATCATGGAGGCCAACATCAAGAAGCTGATGGACCGTCTTCTCCCAACTGGCCGCAACATTCGCCCGCACTTGAAGACATCCAAAAGTGCTACTGTCGCAAAGAAGCTCGTTGCTGCTGGTGCCAAGGGTGGATGTGTCGCAAAGCTGAGTGAGGCTGAGGCTATTACCGCCGCTGGCTTCACAGACCTTCTCATCACCTGTGAGATTGTCGGCCCGGCCAAAGTCAAGAGATTGGTCGAGTTGTTCAGAAAGCACAGGGATCTCAGGATTGTTGTGGATAGCGAAGTGGGCGCCACAGCTATCAATGATGCACTGGCCAAGTCGGGGATTGAAGACCCCATCACCGTGTTGATTGACCTAGATGTTGGACTGCACCGAACGGGCACAAAGCCCAGCGAGGCCCTTCCTCTCGCACGTCACGTCAGCACTCTAAAGCATCTGCGGCTCATTGGTGTCCAAGGATATGAGGGTCACCTCCAGCATCTCCACGACTTTGAGGACCGCAAGAAGCAGTGCCTCGAGTCAATGAAGATCCTCACCGAGACCGCCGAAGCATTGCGAAAGGAGGGATTCAACATCGAAGTTGTGACAACAGGAGGCACTGGCACTTCTGACTTCTGTGCCACAGTTCCAGGCGTAACAGAACTGCAGCCCGGATCCTTCATCTTTATGGACACAGACTACCGAAATGCCATAGGCATCTATTACTCTCACAGTTTTTCGCTTCTGGCTACTGTGATAAGCAAGCAAGGCGAGCGACAAGTAACTATCGACACTGGCCTGAAGTCTTTGACCACGGACAGCGGTCTATCTGAGTGCAAGGACTCAAGATATAGCTACAATCAACTAGGCGATGAGCATGGATCGCTTACCTGGGATGAGGGCACACCGGCGCTCAAGATTGGTGATGTGGTCGAAATGCTTCCCAGTCATATCGACCCGACTGTCAATCTTCACGACTTCTACTATGCCTACCGCAACGGAGTAGTTGAGGAGATTTGGCCGGTCGATTCTAGAGGAAAGGTCCAGTAAAAAGTAATCTAAGTCAAAATGCATTAAACCATACTACCTTCAAACTCTTCATAGTACCTTTTACTGAATTCGCCAAGACTATTTTTGTTTCCATACTCTCCGCCTACTGAATCTAGCTACCGCTATCTCTCCTCAATATTGACAAGGACCTGGTCCAAGTCGGACCGCCCAAGATAGGTCGGGGGATGCATCAACGGGGTGACGGGGCGTTTTTCGGCGCGATGCACATCAGAAGTCATCACGAGGCGTGCGTGATCTCGGTCTCTCCAAGCCACAGCTGACCAAGGGATACTTGATTTAGTAAACCGGACAGCCGTTGCTGGTGGTTGCAGTCGCGTGTCGTCTAGCGGACGCTAACACGGTAATAGCTGTCAGCGAAAGCGTCTTATTTAGGAAGCTGCTAGTTTCAGTGCTGACACCTTCGGACTTCCTGTGAGGCTTGTTAGGAACTGAAAGACGTTCTCGCCAGTAAGATTGCCATTGCGGTTTGCCATATTAGGCTTTCTTCCGTGAAAGTATCGCACAGATCTCGGTAACATTTGAGGGAGCGGCTGCCCGTAATTAGGATCCCCCATACGGGCCATACCTAGGCCGTGGGTTGTTGTTAAAGAGGCTGAACTGATGATGACCCCAAGTTTCAAAGCCGTTCGTTTAAAGAGGATAAAGTAAGTGATATAGTCCACGTGGTTAAGGCGGGGCGCGATATCTCAGGCTTTAGGAGAAATTGTTTCACAGGCGGTTCTGTCAGTTGAGTGGAAAGAGGACCAGAAGGCGTTGACAAATGTAAACAAATTTTCAAAAAATATTTGAATAGGTCTATCTCCCTAAGGAGAGTAAAAAACAGAATTAACAAGCTCGTACGGCTTGAATGCCCGCTTATCTTTTCCAAGCCCAATCCGAGCATCGCACCCCGTCAACGTTACATAGTTCCTCGTATTAATGTCACTGGGCATGGATATCGTTACATTGGAAGATCTACTACACCTCTTCGACACCACCTGGATCCTCGGAGAATCCGGTGGCTTGGTTCAGTCGCCATCCTCTCATAGATCTTGATAGGAATGCCGAAGTAACAATCACTGCCACTCCTTTGAGAGGCCTAGCTCGCCTAGTGGCTGCGTTGTACTATCTTGTTGCTTCACGAGAAAGTTTTCCCTAAGCTCTTCGTCTTCAACTTAGAAGGCAATACTAATTTAGCCACTTGGTACTCTCCAAACGCAAGTACTTCGCTTGCCAGTCTATATCTAAGAAGACTTTTTGGTGTTCTCTCTTCTAGACCACCACAAATTATGGATATCAGCTGGAGTGAATTCGAGCCGAACGGGTTGCACGTCAAACACCCATCCCAGCCACGACGCCACGTAGAGAACGAGATGAGACACGACCCAATCCAAGCCTTGAAGGAAGCTCTGCATCATTCCTCCTGGTTTTTCCAAAAATGAAGGTGCGTTCAAGAAGACGGGCACGTTGTCAAGATAACGAAATATGACAAAAAGGTTAAGCGTAATCCAAAAGTCAATAAAGAGACCCTGTAGGACGGACGGCAGTCGTGAAGCAAGTGACTTCGGGTCGTTGAGCATCTTCGGTGTGTTCAAAATGACGCCGTTGAGGTTCCAGAAGAATATGGCCTTTCCATTGTCGTTGGGCTCAGTCCGCTCAATCACCACGACGTCGTCGCCATCTGGAGCGGCGCGGTGCCACTCGTGCCACTGATAGCACGCAACCTTGAGCTCAGGCTGCTCATCATCGGTGGCTGAGACAGTTTGAACCGTGTCCCCCAATCGAACGCGAATAGTTCCTTTGACGACCTTCAGGTATTCGGTGTGACTTTCGTGCCAATGCAAGCCGCTTGACCAGGTTGACGTCTTTGGCAGCGTGATTGTCACCTGGCCAGTGGTCGAGAGGTCATATATGACGCCATTGGGGAGTGGGCGCTCAATGACGGTTGCAATTCTGTTGTTGTCCATGATTAAAACTTGCATAATTCAGAAGAATGAGTATGGGACTTTGGCAGGTTTTATTTCTCAGTGTCCCAGCTTGGGGAATTGATAAGCGCAGGGCGATTACAAAGCGAAAATGTGTCAGCGTAAGCACTGGCCTCGGAAGTAGCTGCAGATTGAAGGCTCAGTGTTGACACGCTGTCAATCACAGAAGGACATGTAACTATTTTTTGTTATATTAGCCCATCTGTTAACCCATCTTAGACTTAAAAGTAAGTTGGATGTTGGGGCCTTTCGTCATGTCTAATGCAGCCCAAAAAGAGGAATATAGCACGCAGCAATAATTGGCCTTGAACTATCTGTGATCACTTAGACACTCAATTATTAGACACAGCCTTCAGTAACTTCAAAGACGCAAGCTCAACAACAGCACGGGCTGTGGCTGACTTTCGAATGGGTTCGAGAAGCACATAGTCGTGAATCTGTCCGTCGGCCTTGAGCACCGCCGCATCAACACCCAGTTTCTGCAGGCGATGGCCAAAAGCTTCACCTTCTCCAATCAGCGGATCTGCTCCCGACACAAAGACTGTCGTCGGTGGAAATTTCGCAAGCACCTCATCCGGGGCAAACTGTAGCGGCGACGTCAAGGGAAGTTTCCTGTCCTCTTCGTTTGGAGCAAATGCTGCAATCATCCAGTCCATCGTCTTTTCGGCTAGATACGGCCCGTCTCGGAAAGTCGTGTACGTCTCAGACTTTTTGTAGATATCTGTGACGGGGTAGAGAAGCACGAGATGGCCGATCTTGGCCGGCAGGTTGCGGCTTTGGGCCAACTGAGTCAAGGCAATAGCCATATGTCCTGTAGCAAATGGCTAGTCAAATCGTGCTACTGAAGGGGTATTCAGGCAAGCAAACTCACCGCCAACGCTGTCACCAGCGAGCCCAATCGTATCAACTTTGAGATTATACTGCGCTCCGTTCTTGACAAAGTGCTCCAGAACACCGTATGACTGCTCAAACTGAGTGGGATATTGCGCCTCCGGTGCTGGCGTGTAGTACGGGAAGACGACAGTAGCACCAGTCTGGCGAACAAAATCTTCCATCAAAGATCCATGCGTGGTAGGGCTAGTTTGTCAGATTAGCGCAACGACAGTTTGAGACAGCGATACGGGTGCTAACCTTCCAAGAATCCATCCTCCGCCGTGGGTGTAAAAGATCAGGGGCAGAGTTCCCTGGGCGTTTGCAGGCCGAAAGACCACAGCGACGACATCCGTTCCGTTCACTGGAACTTTGATCTCCTCTTGCTTGACATCTGAAGCCGGCTTGTAGTTCTGTATTCCTTCCAGTACCTCTCGCGCCTCCTTGTAAGACTTTTCGTACAGAGGCTGCCCTTTGGATGCGGCGTCCGCAAAGGCGCTGCTTTCGGGGTCCAAGTAGGTTGACATTGTGCGGAGGGGGGTTGTCGTGGATGTGACGTAAATCGGGTACTGTTACACCTTCTTGAATGGGCTGCTTAGTACCCAAAAATAATGTCGTCTTCCAGCCTCTTTATGTAGCCAACGATAAACCCTATGAGTCGGTGGCTTATCCTTATCTTGGGTCCATGATTTATCCAGCCATTCAGCTGGGCCGGCAAATATCGTGCAATCCCCGCACCTGAGAAGTTTGGTCTTACGTGCGGCTAAGTAAGGCTTCATAAGCACCCTAATGGCTCTGTCACATCTTCCTAAGCGGGCTAGGCTCGCATTTACTGGCTGATGGCCCAATGGAGCAGCTCAGATGCATATTCAGGATTGCGAATATGTATGGCGTCAAAGGAGGGGTTCGATAAGACGTCTTTTTGCTTTTCTACCTTCCCTCTGCTATGAAGGACACGCGAAGCCTACCCGACAATCAGAGACGGAAAAGGAAAAATTGCGTCAAAGCACTGAGAATTAACAATATATTCTAATTGAGTTAAATGTGAAAAATCTGGGAAGAAGAGTTGATGGTAGCACATCGGTGCCTAAACTCTGCCCTCTCTGCCCAACAACGTTCGGCAGAATGGCTTCGTCCTACGTGTTTCTAGCAGACTAGATATTTATATTATACTGGAATAAGTCAACAAGATTACTATTGTCTTCACATAAAAATAACCACGATTAAGAGTCCTACCCGGAGGACGCAAAGTGTGGCGGGAAGTAAACGAGATCAACACGCCCATTACTCCTAAATTTGCTTTACTATTGGACCCAGACTTATTAAGACCTTTCAGATCGTTCTCAAGCGTTCTGCTACTTGATAGACTTGATTCATCCCCAGTTCTTCTAAACTTAGTCTTGCAGGACTTCCTGGACAGGGGCCAAGCCTCAGCAGAAAACCTTTTGCGCTTCCTCTGCATCCTCGGCGTCCTCATTCAGGATGGTATCCGACCCAATCATAGAAGCTTAGAGGCTGAATAAGCCTAAGTTTGTCACAGCCCTAACAGCGTCAACTAGTTGTTTACTGGCCTTAGTTCCCCATTCTTTACCCTTACAACGGCGAGAAATTGATTCCTTTGGGTAAGTGTATTGGCAAGATAGTCGCCGGCAACTGCCATTGTTACGCAGGTCGAGATATCAGCCGCGGACAACTTATCAGTGCGGAGTTAAGCTTTGGTTCTGCATACTGTTACCTTGGGGCAAAGGAAACTAGGCAAAGGTCGTCTATGATAATGTGGCAAGAGCCAGTCGGGAATGGATGCGAGTCAAGCCATAGCTCATTCAACTAGCATAGCGCAAGAGGGGATTTCCCACAAGCATGGAAGAACCTGCTCGTGAGCATGAAAAGACAAACAGGCATCTATCAGTTTCCTCACGTTAAACTCGCTCGATACCTAACTAATAACCACTGATCAAGAAAAACACGGAACTGCAGCTTAGCTCCACTAAGAGTTAGATTTCGCCTCCAACAAGTAGCTGGCTTTAATCTTTCACTCCTTTGTCGGACTTTGGGGTGTTAGTTGAGGTGCTACACATGACGTTGTGGGTTACCGATATTAAAGTCCTCATATTGCAGGGCCAAATATTCCATCAAACGTCATCTGGCTCCCACCGGCTGATCGGAAGAATCGTAAGCTCCGGCGGGGCGGGTTTCGAAGCACAAAAGCCCGAAATGAGAGGACAGGGTTCCGCATCCTCATTCAGCTACACAGGGCCGTTTTACCTTGATATTGGTATGGGGCGTATCCTCGTACTTTGATCAATCACGTAAACTAACGTTGAGGGGCTCATTCTGTGGGAGGCCTCGTCATTTTTTGTTTCAGTCGGACAACATGATGCCGACTTCCGTACTAAGGTGTCGATTTTCCGTCTGTAACAGGAATAGCGCGGCATTGCTTACATCCCGTTTCTTAGGGAACATAAATGAGGCGCCCCCTCTCTAGGAGTTGATACCGCCATTGTTCTACAATCTGCAACTATTCTCTTGAAGAAGCAATCAAATCTCTTTCTCCTATTCATTCAAATTTGAAAAGAAGTCGCCTCTATCGTCAAAATGAGCGAGCAACCCGAGGTCACATTCCGTTCCTACAGCCAGCAGCAAGGCGCTGCCTATTCGCAGCATCGCCGCAGATACAGCCCCAAGCTATATGATGCAATCACCAAGTTCCATGAGTCTGGCTCTGGGCAGTTCGGCACCCTACTCGATGTAGGGTGCGGCCCGGGGATTGCAACCTTTACCCTGGCACCAAAGTTCAAGTCTGCCATTGGTATTGACCAGTCTGAGGGCATGATCAGTACTGCTCGCTCTTTGGTAGACTCCTCCACTGGATCAGAGGGTATTCGATTCGAGGTCTCTTCGGCCGAAGCTCTCGGCTCCGATCTTGCGGACCCTATCCAAGAGGGCAGCGTCGATGTCATTACCGCCGCCACATGCGCACATTGGTTCGACATGGCCGGCTTTTGGTCACAGGCCGCCAAGGTTCTAAAACCCGGTGGCACGGTGGCTCTGTGGACCGGAGGCTCTATTCAAGTTGACGAATCCATGCCCAACTACACAGCTATCCAGGCTATTATCGATGGGCTCGATGATACCCTGGCGGATTATATGCTGCCAGGAAACCTCCTCACGCGCGACCTGTATCAGAGGTTGCCTCTACCGTGGACATTGGAGTCACCTGTGGCAGACTTTGATCAAGGCTCTTTCAGACGAAAGGAGTGGCGTACCGGGCCAGGCTCTGAGACTGGATTCTTCGCTGAGACTGATCAACCTTTCAACTTTGACATTATGGAACTGGCCCTCGGGACGGCGAGCCCAGTTACGAGGTGGCGTGAGGCCCATCCCGAGGCTGTCGGGACCGAGGGTGATGTCATCAGAATCGTGCGAAGAAAGATTGAGAAGATCTTTGAGGCAGCGGGTGTGAAGAAGGGAGAGGAACTCCTGAAGGGCGATGTAAATGGAGTCTTGCTGTTGGTGAGGAAGAAGATGGACTGAGCATCTGAGAACATTTTGATGTTCGAACCGGTATTGCACTTCAGAGATAATCCGCATTTCTAATAGTTAAGCTTTCATAAATAAATTGACTCATTACTTCCAAATGACAAGCAATAATCGCACTTCTGTCACAAAGCTAATGTCCTCACCAGTCGTGTTTTGGAAATTGATACTGCTTCTGAGCCTCATCCACCAATGAACCCGGCCGACAAGACTCCATGAAGGGTCACCAACCATTGCCAGATTCTAATAGACCACCATGCAGAACCTATATGTCATTGCAGAGCTTGATCCACATGCGGCGGGAGGATGAAAGTATTCTCTAATCCTTTCTGGTAGTAGGCTCCAAGTCGAAATTTGGCGGGCGCAAAGGGCCGGAAAGCCTTATATCGGTAGTCAAGGATACGACGCCACGTGAGAAGTAGCTCTTTTGCCTTAATAGCTTTGGTCAAGTTCGGAGCCTGGATCAACAAAAGCATCATGAAGTTAGAGACAAGAACGAAGCTTGTGCGAGACCCTTGTGAGCAATGTGAGTCAGCAACACTAACAAGGATAGATACTGGAACATGTATACAAGACTTACAAGAATGCCAAAACTCACAATAACTTGCCGGTGCAAGGTTCAAGACAAATCCAGCAAAGGTATTTGCACAGTTCACAGATGCCTCGTAAATTTCGTCCATCAGCGTCGTGTTCTCCTGCGTTTCTGGATCTACGGGTGGCTCCGCTCCAGCAACATCTGACTCCCAGTGTGTTTCATCAAAAAATGAGTCCGAATTTGACTGCGATGAATTCTGAGCGGTGTTGTTTCGAGGTGGTTCCGCTGAGGGGTTCATTGGTCGAAGTAAGGCGCGCCACACACAAACAACAAGGGTAAGGTAGGCGTTGTATGTCGTAGCCGGGTATGGTGATTTTGCGCCGGGGACAGTGTCGGCAACAGAATGATGGTTTGGTAATAATGGAAGAGACTCTCGCCAAGTACTCAGGCGGCGGAAGAGCGGCTTAGCCACATCGATAGATGCAGCAAGGTTTTTGCACAATTTTTGGCTTGCCATCAAGGAGCTGATAAGTTAGTGCTGCTCGAATTGTAAACTTGCAGAAATGAACTCACTATAAATCTTCCTGCACAGATTCAACAAGATGAGCGAGGTTGCCATGTCTCTAAACGGGATATTCAGATCTGCCACTGCTGTATCAGCTTGAGACGTGGTTGCAAAATCCTCATCGTCAAGCTCCACGACATCACATTCTGTTCGACGAAGATATGGTGGTCGGCCAAGAAGAAGGGACAGCCATTTGTCTTCGATGTACACCGCCCACCATAGTCTCCGACGAAGCCTCATCTCGTGAAGTGGTATCCGAAAGCTTCGACACTCGCGATTCAGCCCTAGTGACTGGGCCAACCCTACCACCATGCCCATGAAGGACCAGGTAATACCGGGCTCAACTATACAATAGCTTGTTTCATCTTGCGGCTGTCTATGCATGTATAAAATCGCTGCTTGTAAGACATCAAGTCGTGGTCTATGAAGTTCTTCGAGTAGCAGCTCGTAGCATATGCACCACAGCCTTGGCCCAGGCGGCACATCGTAAACTTCCCAAATGGTGAGTTGGTCATCACCCCATGCAAATGGCATAGAAGATGCATAGATGGCGGCTAGTAGATGGGTAGGTATGTTTTCCAGGACTTGAACTTTTGGAATGGCTCGAGTATTCTCCAAGCCAAGGGCAGTTCTGGACAAAACTGGCAATAGAGGAAACACATGTTCTAGGAATCTGTCAGTACAAGTCAGCGGGAAGAAGCAATTAGAGTATGTGCAGATGATTCCGGACACTCACAATCTTAATAGCCGTACGCCATAGTCAGGAGTCACAAGGCGGAAAAGCTCGTCTCGCAAATTGCCGTGTTTTCCAACGCGAGTTTGGATACAAGAGTTATCATGTAGGTCTGCTTGGCCGACCATGAAGTGGGCGGGGATGGTATCATGCATAGATACACCGCTTACATTCCGGAAATGGGCTTTGTTGAACTTCAGAAACCCATCCTCCTCGAACTTGCAGTGATCCAACAGCCAAGGATCAGCATCAGACGACCCTCCTGCAAGTTGATAAAAATGGCCGCCAATGTCCTCAAGGCCTTGTGAGGCATGGTTCAAAGAATACCGGGTGGACAAGATGGGTTCCACTAGATTTGTCGCTGTCCAAGGCTCTGTTGAGACCGTGATGGTCGATTCCGTGGCTTCACCTGCTAGCGTGGTGGGCAAAATTGGCAACGACGTGGGGCCTGTTGCTAGCGAGGCCGATACAGGTTGAGGGCCCAGTTCAGGAAACACAACATGAGGATTTGAAGGGGTTGGAGACGGCGGTGCATCTTGGGGCAGTGAGGATGTTGCTGCCGAGGTGCTCTGATTGGGTTTTGCTGTAAATGTGCAGATGGCGTTGGTGCGGGCACATCCCTGGCATGGTGGTTGTCCCTCGACTCTGCATCTCAGTTTCCGCTGGCGGCACCTATCACATGGCCGCCGGCGATTTCTCGAGTTGTATTGGCGAACTTCCTGAGGCATCCTTGGTTGGCAAAGAGCAGAGTCGTGGGAGATACCGACAAATAATTGGCTGTCGGCGGGAATACTCGGAACACACTTTGGTAGCGAGAGCTGGGTACCAAAGTCCGAAAGCAAACGTAAAACATGACCCTCCACCTAGATCTGAGACGCAGTCAATCGCCAGCGGGATTAGAAAGCAGCCAAAATTCTGTCAGGCACGCGAGACTTTCGCCGAAGTTGATGTGGGGATTGGTTAAACTTCGCCGGATTCCCTCGCGCCGAAAGTTGTACCAGTACGCGCTAGTCTAGAACCTTTGTCAGCTCGCGATACTGACGTTATCCATAGAAGGATGATGGAAGTATAGTGGAACAGCGGATTGCCCTTTACTAATGCAAGGACTGAAGTCGGTCGATATAAACCAACGTGTTCGATACCATGATAGTTTCAAAGGCACAGCTTCCACACAGCTTCTTATCTCATTGTCTCTTTTACTGAATCACTTATCCTCTCAAACGACCCTCAACTCCGTACCTCTTTACTTAAGCATATCGACCATGGCATCTCTCCCCGAAACCTACAAGGCTGTCGTCCTCGAAAAAGCCAACGGGGGCTTTAAGCTCCAGGATCTCAAGCTCAAACATCCTGGAAAAGGCCAAGTCCTTGTCAAAGTCCTCGCCTGCGGAGTCTGCTTTGGTGATACTGCCGCTGAGGGAGGCATCTTTGGGGATATCTATCCCCTCACTCCGGGTCACGAACTCGTCGGCGATATCGTCGAGCTGGGCGAAGGCGTGGAAGGATTCGAAGTGGGTCAGCGAGTAGGAGGACCCTGGCACGGAGGTCATGATGGCTCATGTAACCAATGCCAGCGCGGTCTCTTCCAGATGTGCGACAATGCGGTCGTCAACGGAATCACGAAAGAAGGCGGCTTTGCTGAGTTTGTTTTGCTTCGCACCGAGGCTGTCGTGCGCGTTCCCAAGGAATGTGACCCAGCAGAGGTCGCTCCCCTTCTTTGCGCAGGTGTAACCGTGTTTAATGGCATCCGAAAGCTCCACGTTGAACAGGGAGCTCTTGTTGCGGTTCAGGGCCTCGGCGGATTAGGGCATCTTGCAATCCAATATGCGTCCAAGATGGGCTATCGCGTTGCGGCTCTCTCCTCGGGCGATGAAAAAGCCGAGTTTGCCAAGAAACTTGGAGCCAGTCATTATTTCAACACCACGGCCAGTGATGCACCCACCGAGCTGGCAAAGCTCGGCGGGGCGTCCATCATTGTGCAGACGGCTCCCAATCCGAAACTGGTCGGTCCCCTGGTTTCTGGCCTTGCTGTCGAGGGAAAGCTGCTCAGTCTTGCGCCAGCTGGACCTGCTGAGGTCGATACCACTGCACTTATGAGCAAAGGTGCGAGCGTGGTCGGCTGGCCTAGTGGACATGCTCGAGACTCTGAGGATGCTATCAGATTTGCCTACGATAACGACATACGATGCCTGATTCAGAAATACCCCTTGACTGATGTGCAAGCGGCTGTGGATGATCTGCGGGCGGGTAAAGCCAGGTTCAGAAACGTCATTGTCATGGAATGAGCAACCAGTAGACGCAAGCTCTGCTTCTTAGCCATAGAGGAAAGTGCGAGGAGTGTGAATTAGGATCTTAGGACAGCAAGACGATTTCATTTCCGGCACTTGCAAAGTTACTGAATTTGCTAAAATGATGTGATTCGGTCAGATGTGTGATCTATGTTCCCCCGCCCGAGAGTGTCATCCGCCAAGAGAGGTAACCGTGCTCAGCATCCAGACCTCGGCCATTTCGCCGAAACAAGAGAAGATGCGGGCATCCGTTTCGGTCTGATTACTAACTACTTATCGAGTAGTCATACAAGATCCATCTGATATAACACTTGAATCGTCAATGGGCATTGTGTCACCAACATTTCCGTAGCACTACTGCATTCCCTCTGGCATCAAAGATGATCTCCCAGTCGTTGCCCTCGGCATATCGCCGAATTCGGCCTATAGCTTTGCCTTTTATCAATCTCAATCTTTCACGTCGCGGCTTCACTTCAGCTGCGCAAAAGCCCACCATTATTGATCTCACGCGGGACTTGAAGCACCGCTCTCTGTGCCACCCATTCCACCCGCACTTCGTCATGACGCCTTGGGATACTCATCAGCCCATGGTGGCCGGGAATGTTACCTTTCGCAGTTCGTCATACTACATCTCAATGTCGGATCATGCAGGAACCCATGTCGATGCTCCTAAGCATTTTGACCCCTCTCCCGGAGCTCTGTCAATTTACCAGATGCCGCTCAGTGATTTCTACACGCAGGGAATTTGCCTGGATCTCAGTCATGCTGAGCTGAGAGCCGGCATCACTGTTGAGGAGATGGAGCGAGCACTTTCACAGACAGGACAGGAGATTAAACAAGGAGACACTGTGCTACTCTATATGGCGTACGATTAAGACTCTTGGAGAAACGTCTAACCCGAATGCAAAGCTATGCTAACATGGTCATTTCTAGTTACAATAAGCGCGTGAGTCCAGAGGACTCGAGGTGGCAACACGACTTTCCGGGCTTACTCCCTGAATCAGTTCATTGGTTAGCCGATCAGGGCTGCAAGATATTCGGCGTTGAAGCTGTCTCTCCTGCTCCCGAAGGAGAACTCAACTTCCTGGCCCACAACATCTGCGGCGAGAGGAATATCACACACATCGAGGGCTTGGATAACTTGGAAGAGTTGCTTGGGCGAGGCAGATTTCGATTTATTGGTTTCCCCCTGAAGCTGGTTGATGGCAGCGGCAGTCCCATACGAGCCGTGGCGTTGTTTGATGAATAAAGACGTGGACTAGAAGTCCATTTTAGTTTAAACCATAGTCAAACTCTATGCTCCCTCAGCTCTCAACTCGATAAACAGCCGTTGAAGTTACAAATCACGTATCACTCTTCGCTTCGTTGCTGCTGCAAAAGATTTCGCCGAATTCTCTTCCAGCATTGCCTTCTCGCGTGTCTTTGTGGTTAATAAGCAGTGCTACAAACCTACAACCGGCTTAAATATCCCTCTCCGCCCCAAGCTTTCCACCTGATACATTTGGTCCCTCAATATCATTGCTTTCTATGCTACTGCTGCCTTGCCAGTACGGACGACTCACTCCAAGGGCTATCAGCATGACGTCCGCAATATTTCGATACATCGACCCAGCCTCCTACGACCCCCATGCGACGGAGCCGTTCAAAAAACCTTGGAACAAGGTTGATGGCCCAGGAAAGTCCTATCGATTGATAGACTGTGAGCGAACCGTCCAGAACCTGCGCGGAAGAGAACCGGAATTTTCCATCGACATTTCTGGCTTCGGCGTATGTAAGGCACCATCCCGGGAAGCGTCGTTCACAGACGATGAACGGATCAAGAGCCAGTATTACGGAGAAATCGAGTCCATCCTGCGCCAACAACTTGCCAATGTCAAAAAGGTCGTCGTCTTCGACCACACTATCAGACGAAAGGACAAGTCATCACCACGTCAACCCGTTCAGCTAGTCCACATTGACCAGAGCCCTCGTGCTGCCGAAGCTAGGGTTCGTCGACACCTCAGTGAAGACGAAGCTGAAGAGCTTTTGAAAGGGAGATACCAAATCGTCAATGCCTGGCGCCCAATTCATCACCCTGCCTCGGACACACCATTGGCTGTGATTGACTGGAGAAGCATGAGTCCTGAAGACCTTGTCAAAGTGGACTTACTCTACCCTCAGAAAAGCGATGGGCTAGGACATGTCTTGCCAGATCCAGAGCTTGCTTCTTCGACAAAGGGCTATGAAGTAAAGGGCGAGCAGTATGCCATTGCACCAAACTTGGCACATCGGTTTTACTACATGAAGGATATGACGCCGGATGAGATCATGTTCATCAAATGCTTTGATTCGGACAGCCAATTGATGACCGGTGGCAAGACGGGCATCGCACATGGCTCTGGGCATTCGGCTTTCGTTGATCCACAAACACCATCAGACGCACCCGCTAGGCAAAGCATTGAGGTCAGATGCCTAGTTTTTTATGATTAGATAACCAGGGCGGTGAATATGTATTTAGTGGCTAAATATGAGAAACATATCTATGGTATAAAATCGTCCACTCCAAGCTGAGATCCGGCCTCCACTAGTTGAAGCACTCCCTCAACAGTGTCCGGGATACCTCGGTGTTGGAGGTCCTTTTAAGACGCAATCAACCCTTGGGGGCTCTTGGGTCATCAATCTTGACATCACCTAGCATAAAAGCCTCGTTTCAGCCCGACTCATTGGTCTTCTCAGTCGTCGTCACACTGCACAGCCCAGCTGCGACCAGAACCAACCTATAAAACACCACCATCTAAGCCACACGGTCTGCCTTATGAATGAATGGCGAACCAACATCAAAATCAGGGCTGTAGGTTCATCAAGGTCTCCAACCAACCCCTCCTTCAATTCTAGCAAATTCTTTCGCCTCGATTATCAAGTGAGAAATAAGGCCCGCTTAGATGGGCCTCTCAATGTCCTCTTCCCTCCATGGGGTCACCAGTAGCATTCGGTATGTCTAGTAGCTATTCACTAACCTGCGATGTATCATTAATTAATCCTTCTACAGGCGATATTGTTGCCGCTATTCAGACAGTGAATAAGATCACACGAGCGCTTCGCGAGCATGGCGGCGCGCGGGAAAACTACCAACGGCTTAGTGCACGAGTCGACAGCTGCGTTTCATTGATAAATACAATACAATCGCTCGATGCGAACCTCACTTCATCCGAGTATCGCGACCTTGTAAGCGAGATCAAGAGTCACGCGGACCAGATGTTGGTCAAGTTGTCGGCTCTGCAGGTCAAACTTCTTCGTGCCGACTCTAAGCTGGGCAAGTTGGCACCAAAGGGTTGGCACCGAGGGGTCGTGCCGAAGCTATCTTACGCCTTAAACAAAAGCGAGTATGAGAATGCTTTCCGACAAGTGGAAGAGGATGGGGTGGGACTGGATCGACTCCTCCGTCTGATGAACACGTAAGAAGCCTCGCCGTCTTTAGGGCAGTAGGAGTGACTGATACGACGTGATTTAGGAAGATCAACCTCCAAGGAAACATCATGACAAAAGAGTCGCTTACCCTGTTGAAAAACCAGCAATCTACCACTACTACCGCGAGAGCCCAACCCGGCAGTGCCGTCATCCGTCGTCGCAATACAAGCTACACACAGGTACAATGCTCAACAACTCTACCACTGTCAACAAATCTACCACCCTCTTCTTGCTCTACTCTAATCTCCTCTCATATGGGGACAGAGAACCCTGACCTACCCAATCAACCTCTGATGGTCAGGAGAAACAGCATCCAGGATGCAACCTCTCCACGCACGACTCTCCACTCCGCCTCGCAGCACGCGACGTCAACATTGTTTTTCACGACGAATCTAGATTTAGATCGTCCAGAAGATCGGCAAGCCCTCCTACTGCTGGTATTTCTGTGCATCTACCACGAGCTCGTCGTTCTCTGCAGCCGCATCGGCATCGGCTTCTTCCCCCTCCTCCACATCCTGATGTCTCCAGCGGCAAACATGCCCATGCTTCTTGCAGACAACTTCGTCATTCAAGACTTCCTAGGCCGAAAACACAGTCTCAGCGTCAACAGCTTTGAGGACTGGACCGTGCTGGAAAGCCTACTTAAAAGCCGGTTCAGCAGCGGGGTTGCAGGCTTCGAGAAGGTTCATGCGGGTCAGTACAGCATTTTCAGCGTCGACGACCCGAATGGAGTGGATCTGAATGCCAGTAATTGGACCAAGAACATCGGTCCCAGGAAACGCTTCCGTATGTCGGCTGTCATCTCTGGGGTACAGTTGACCAATCTACGGTGTACCAGCTGTAGTGTGCGTCTCCGAATCCTCCACGACGGCATCTTCTCTTGTCCAAACGGAGAATGTGGAGTGTTCTTAAGATCACTAACCAATAGAAGACATCCCTCTCGGCGTAACTGGAAAAGGATCGCCGGCGCAGCGAAAGTGGAGGACTATCTACAGGTTCCTCATGAGGCAGACTTCTCGATTGAGTTCACTCGAAGAACTCGACGATTCCATCGGATGCTACGTTTTAATATTGAGAATAACGGGGATTTGGTGACGAGGCACCTTAAACAGCCAGGTTGGGCCGGATTTGGACTTGGAAACGACGTCCAGGATGTTGGAGATCACAAGACCCCCAAAATGCCAATGCCTCCTCAGGATAACCCCGAACAACCCACGGAGGACACCGAGCATTCAGATTCACTCGATGGATGGTCACCCTCACGGATATTTGGCTGCATAACCCCGGAGCAAATAACGCAAGAGAGGAGCGAGATGCGGTATTTTCGGAGTATCTGTATTGGACAAAACAGCAGTCTGTACGATGCCACCTCATGCGGCAATATCCAGCACGCCTCGGCACTTATCCGCAGCGGCGTCGAAGTCGACTCGAATCCAGGTCCTTTGGGCACTGCTCTCATGCCAGCTATCCTCTCACACTCGCCCGTTCTTGTGAGACTCCTTCTAGATGCGCACGCGGACCCAATTCTTGAATCTACCAATAGTTATGACCCTCTGTCTCTGGCGGCTTGCTACGGAAGTCTTCAAATCTTTGATGATGTCTTGCAAGCTGCGCAGAAACGATCATGGAAAGCGCCTCGGTCATTTCAAAGGGCTTTAGACCGAGCTCTATTTGAAGCTACCCTGGCCGGTGCCTTCAACAAGGTTCCAACGCTTCTCCTTGCCGGAGCAAATCCACTCGCTCTTGTGGGCTCCCATAATACGTCGGCTTTCGAAGTCCTGTTGGGACGCAGTGAATCAGTCGCCAGCCTCGAGATCTCCATCCAGGCTATGTTCAGCGACCATCGATTACAAATCGCTCGAAACTTCCTAGTCGAACTTTGGAGCAGACATCTCCTCAGTGATCACGAGGCACGTGTTCTCTACAAAGCTCTCAGACAGGAGCCAGACGGGACAGAGGCAGAAGGTTGGCTGCTCAACTGCGCGCGAAATCTCAACATGGGCAGAACGGAGATTCTCAGCAAGAGAGTGGCTCACCGTCTGAACGGGTCATTCTTCTTCAAGGCAGGCATACGTGACCTGGGATTTATGACTCTTTTTGCCAAGGAAGGCACCATGTATTATCCTGCATCTGACGAGAGGGGCTCCGAGGTCCCAAAGCCGGTGGACGGGGCAACATATCTTGCTGCCTTGGGGCTGGAGCATCATATACGACCCTTGCCTCTAACATCTACCAGTGTGCAGGCAAATCCAATGGTTGACATTCAAGAGTGTGAATAGGACATACCGTTCAATGGCAATATTCTTCAATTCAGTCGAGTAGTAATTTCCTGTGGCGATAATAAACAACTTCTTCCAACATAATAGGAGAGTATCGTATCTGTTTTTGTTGTTGTTCTCTACCTGAACCAAGAAACCATTATGGCTTTCGTCGCCGCTCCCGAGTCGCTTGAATTAGAGCGTCGAACGCCCGACGATCCTGCTCATCCGTGAATTGAGCGAGATTATAAGGTCTCTTCGGGTCTGGGTCTTCGTCATCGTCATCGGACCAGTATCCAAATTCTCCAGAGTCGACAAACGGGCTAGGCAAGAGTCCAGCTTCAAAAGTGAAGTAACGCTCCTCCCAACGATCATTAACTCCCGTTGCGTCTGGATGGCGGAAGAATTCCTCCGAGCTATTCTCCCAGCTGAGGCTAAACTCGGTGAGTTTGGGAAGGCCCTCGCGAATGCTGTCAAAGATCGCATCCCATCTCTTGGAGAAGAGGTAGATCTCATCCTGGTCCTCGCCAAAATAGAAGGTGCCATCAGCTTTCTCCCAGTCGTCGACTTCTATACCCCATTCATCCAGCTGATCCTGATAGACACGGATGTGAGAGACGATGTGGCAGTTGTTGAGTCGCAGGCAGGTCAGCGTCTTTTGGTTGGTGACCCAGTCGAACTGCTTGTGGTGTCCAATGGCATAATCGCTCAAAGTCAGTGTCTTGAGCCGTGGAAAGTCGAGACCTACGCCGTCAAAGACGCCAGGCATGACACCCCAGCTGTATTGGGCGCTGAGGGTCAGTTCAACCAGCTGGTCGGCAACAGAAGGGAGCAGCGAGTACTGTAGATCCGGTTCGTAAGTTACGCGCTCGCTTAATCCCAAATCATGGTCCGGTCCGTGTTGGTTGCACTCCTCACAGATGAGAATATGCAGCCGCTCGATGCCTTTGAAGAGGGCGTCGGTAAGTTCGGAGGGGAGGGAATCGTTTTGAAGATTTTCGAGCTTCAGCTCTCGAACGGTTGTTATTCCACCCCCGCCATCCTCAAGTTGACGAGCTTCGCGTTGCTGTAAGCCTTTGAGAACGCTCTTCAGCGAGTTCTCGCGTGTTTCAGGCATCTCTCGGTCATCATCCCACCTTCCCCTGTTCTCCCATCCACGACACCATTCAGAAAAGCGCACTTCGACCGACTGCAGCTTGTCGAGCTCCGAGATTCTCTCAACAGCAGAAGTGAAAGCCGGGTATTCTCCGTCTGTCTCCCACCTTTCCCATGTGTCGTAGTCCCGTTCACTTCTCAGCTTTGCAGGGCATGTTTCGATAACGACGCGTTGCACGGTGTCCCTGATGGCTGTCTGGTTCAACAGCTTGTTCCAGGACTCGAAGTTGCTGTCTGCCGTGCTACCACTGTGGTGTAGCGTAATAGTCTTGAACAAGCGCTTTGCGACGAGGTCGTTCCATTTGCGGCAAACAAGACGGGCCTGGCACATGTCATGGATATGGGCCCAACCATAATAGCTCTGTTTCTCAGCCACCTTGTCAATAATGAGGTCCAGGATCTCGCCAGGGAGGTCATTGATTTCCATAGTGATTGAAAGACAGTTTTGCCAAAAAAGAAATGAGCGGAATTGGTTTTTGGGTGCAGGATTCAAGACGCTGCGGGATACGGAATGAGAGATGAAGCGTCAGCTTTCTCTTTAGCGGGCGCTCATTGTCTCTTAAATATTCACGCAATTCACGCTATTAACGCTTGTCGAATGGATCCTTGCGACCATTATTCCAGGCAGCTAAAGCCCGAGGGCTAGGGCCAGGGAGCAAAAATAGGCATTTACTGCATAAGTCAGCGCTAGGCCCTAGAAAAGCGCGTGGCAATGCATGTGGTGAGAAATCCACGGCCAAGAATGCGAGCAAACCAATCCACGCGCTGCCTTCGATATTATCAAGTATATAAACCTCAGGTTGCTTTCACATCGCACACTGACCACCGGTCTGGTGGTGCCTTGGCAAATGTTCCGCCGCGGTGCTCGACCGTGCATTTCGGTACGAAACTCAAATGTCATCATAATGGTGTATTTATCGTTAAAAGCACGAATAATCATAGGGCTAAACATAACCATAAGTTCATAATAGTCATCATATAATGTCATTGACCGCCATGCGTTATTCTCTCGGCCTCCTTCTTCAACGCTGCATTGAACATGTCAAAGTTCTGGTTGGGTTCGTCTGTCTTGATCCAGGACCCAAACATGGTGACCAAAAGCCCCGAATAGTCTTCACCTTGTACAAAGCTTGTGGCTCCGGGGTTTTCTGTACTTGGAGTGAATCGAAAAAAATGTTTTCCGCTGGCGATGAAGGGCACGGAACCCTCCCATGTGAAGCATCTGGGTGTGTTTTCCTGCCAAGGTCGGTCAGTCAGGGTCGGGGAATCTATGGATCAAGGCAACATACTATTACAACGGGGTGAAATGTCATGCCGTGGAGCGACACTCTCATCTTGTCTCCAGCTTTCAGGTCAACCGGCTTAATGGCGGAGTCGACGGGCCCCAGGTTCCATCCAGGGTGCCACTGCTGGTATCGAGCAAAGTCAAGGAACTGATAAAGTCAGACGGGCTCTTGCGGGTTCCAGCAAATTCTACTCACCACTGCGCGCACAGTAGCTGGTGATGCTAGGATCTCTACACCGGCTGATTTTGTGATGACGCTGGGCATTTTGTGGGAGTTGGATGATATATATTTGAGAGTTGTGTCGTTGGCGGTAAAAACTGAATGAGGCTCAAAAACTCAAATTTCTCTTGAGATAAAGCAAATGCAAGCTGTGATACAATTCTTCCATGGTGCACAATCAATTTCTTATATCTTCGTCTTCTACGGCGCAGGCTCTGAATGCGGATTAGCTCGACTGCCTGAGTAAGCCGGCCGTTGCGACCCGACGCAACGAACAAACGCCGAGTGGTTCACGTGATGAGAGCAGCTCCAAGTTCGCGCGCCACTCGGTCAACTTTCGGCCCTTGCACAGAATCGTCATGACCAGGGCCAGCAAGATAAAAGGCAGCCAACACCCGATACCAAGATGGATCTCCAGGCCAAGAAAATACAATTGACAAGCAATCAGCATCTTCAATCTTTAACAAATCTAATTTCGACTCTTCTCAATCCACCCTGACTTGCTCACAATGGCATCCAAGACTGTGGCCTTCTTTGGCGCTAGCACTGGCGTCGGCCTCTCAGCTCTGAAGCACACCCTAGCAGCTGGCCACCAATGTATCGCACTCTGCCGAATACCATCCAAGCTCACCGACATCCTCCCCTTGGCCTCGAACCCGAACCTAAGAGTTGTGCAAGGCAATGCACACGACATTAACACGGTCAAAGACTGTCTCAAGAAAGCCGGCGGCGCCCTTGTTGATGAGGTCGTCTCCACCATTGGCGGCAAGCCAATTCTACACAAGATGACTGTCGACGACCCTGAAGTCTGCAGAAGAGGCATGGATGTTCTCTTGAACGCTCTAGCAGAGCTCCGATCCGAGGGTGTCACCGGACGACCCTTGGTTATCGTCTTCAGCACCACTGGCATGTCCAAATTCGGACGCGATTATCCCATTCTCATGACGCCATTCTATCGCATTCTACTCAAGGTGCCCCACGAAGACAAGGAAATCATGGAAGAAAAACTAGCAGAAAGTGGCGAGGACTTTACCATTGTGCGGGCTAGCTTGCTGGTGGATGGTGAAAGCGACTGGACGATCCGCGTCGGTATCGAGGACCCCAAAGTAGGACGGGAGTCTGAGGCCATCGGATACACGATTTCGCGAGAAGATGCCGGCAAGTGGACTGCAGGTAACCTATTGCTCAAGCGAGAGGCTGCTTATGTGAACAAGATTGCGACTATCACGTATTAGAGGCAGGATTGGTAATGACAAGAGGATTAATGGGGTTACAAAGGAATTTCTGGCGTGTTTTCGGCGGTATATAGAGGTTGAGCAATTTGGTCATAATTCGACGCAAGATTTTACCGGTACTACTTTCAAATATGCTTCCCTACCCCAGACAACATTCGACACTGGCACACCTCTCACCTAAGAACCAACACGACTGGATACCTATTTTAATGAAAAACAGAAGAATCTCTGTGATAAGTACATCAGAAAATATAACACCATGTGAAGTTCCACTATGGATATAGTCCCTAGCATTCACAAAGTTCACGTAAGGACGAGGGAAGCATCAACAGTGGGAGCAAACCAGGCTACCCGGGAGCATCGGGGCTAGACCAGATGCGGGGCTTATCGTGAGGTAAGCGCTTGTCCCAAGTGATCCAAGGATTTCGAGCCTTAGCAAGGGATATCAGCAATACAAAGGGTGTGATGAGCATGAGACAGCAAATCTTGGAAACATTCCTTAAGCGAGCCGATTAAGGTTTAAAATGGCTATATATCCTGTAGGAAGCCTAAGAAAGCTCCATGATACTGGTCTAATCTCTGAAATGAGTAGCGAGAGCAATAGTTTAGGGACTACAAAGTACCTGGTGCTAGGATGTGTTGCATGCGCCACAGGGTTGCGTGCAATCATGTCGGAATAATGGCACAACATATCGGCACCTGTACTTGAACAAGATGATGTGGACGAACGCGTCATAGGGCGAGTCAGAGACCAACAGAGACTCAAGGCCATCAAGCACACGCTTAGACTTCAGGTATCGAGCCCATAGGCGCTCTGTCATGTCGTCCGCGTCCTTGGCCCCGACCCATCATCTCGCGCCCGGCTCGGCCTCAGCGGCCGAGAAAAGCGCGAGCTCGAGCGCCGCACCAAGGACCGCCAAGCTCCGCAGCTGTGTCGTCTGCCGCAGTCGCAAAGTACGGTGCGACAAGCTTTCACCGTGTTCAAACTGCCGCAGGGCCAATATCCCATGTGTCGTGCCGTCGAATGACCGTCCCCCGAGGTGGGCGCGTCGTCTCGAGCGCATCACCGACAATGCTGCCGTGTCCTCCGAACAAGGCGCTCAAGGCGGGGGTGCTGATCAGGGAACGACCCAGGTCATGGACAGGCTGAAGAAACTAGAAAGTCTGGTCAAGGAGTTGAATAGCCAGCTTGAGCAGGCCAACGCTGCCTCAAGAGGTGGTTCGGCCGAGGCCCAGTCCCCTCCAGAGCAGCGGGCGGATGGGGCCAGCCCTTCTTCGACCTCAACCACTTCTGATGTGCAGAAGCATTTTGGACGTATGGTGCTACGAGATGCAAGTCGAGGGAGATATGTCGCCAGCGGCTTCTGGTCTCGCATTAGTGACGAGGTACGTGCACTCACCCTTCCCTCGCTCATCAACAGAGAACTAATCTCTCGCGCGTAGCTCGATGAGCTGAAGATGGACACCCGAGAGCTGGCAGGCCACGGTGATGATGAGTCCTCAGAGGATGAAGACTTCCCCGCGAGTACCCCATCCACACACGAACTCGACCGGGCCCCTTCAGAACGACATGCATTTATGTTCCAGCACAATCTGACCTCCTCGACGCCTGATATGCGTGATCTACGTCCACTGCCGTCCCAGATCCCTTTTCTACTCGACACATTCTCCGAAAACGTCAACTTTATCGTGCACGTCGTCCACATGCCAAGTATCAGAGACATGGTCCGCAAAGCCCGCGGCGGTCCTGCGAGCCTAGCCCCGGCCGACGAGGCGTTAATGTTTGCCATTTACTACGCTGCGGTGACATCTATGGAGGACGATGATGTCGTGATCAACTTTGGCTCGACCAAAGCAGAGCTCAATCTCAAGTTTCGTCGAGGCTTGGAGCAGGCTCTTGCCATGGCAGACTTCCTCAGTGACCCTAACATGACGCTTGTCCAAGCCCTGCTCATCTTCCTCTGCCTAGCGCGCCGTCATGATAGCCCCAGATACGTTTGGATGATGACGGGGCTCCTCATTCGCATGGCTCAGGCGATCGGTCTCCATCGGGACGGGTCTCGATTCGAGCACCTCTCCCCTTTCGAAGTAGAGCAACGACGACGAGTCTGGTGGACACTGTGTGTTATGGATGTTCGTGCCTCAGAAGACCAGGGCACCGACTTCACCATTACACGGAATAGCTTCGATACCAAGATGCCTCTCAACGTCAACGTAACCGATGTCGATCCTGATACGAAAGAGACGCCAGCCGAACGTCAAACCTTTACTGACATGTCCTTTGCACTTGCCATGTTCGAGATAGCCGACGTTTCAACTCAAATGGTGGCCTCGAGTGTATCTAGCAGTGGGCCTAGCCTCGACGAACAGACTCGCTTGCTGAATGGCCTTCGTGATAAGCTCGATCAGGGCTTTTTCCAGTACTCAGCCGGCACAGACGATGCCTTGTACCAGGTTGGCGTTCTATGCACTCGCTTGGTTCTGTCCAAGCTCACACTCTTGATCTATCTTCCTGCTCTCTTTGCATCACCCAACGAGCGTTTCTCCGAAGAGGTCAAGGACAAGCTCCTTGTTGCGGCTATAGAGGTCGCTGAACACAACCATGCTCTTAACTCCGAGGAAAAGTGCCGCCAGTGGCGATGGATCTACCAGACTTACACCCACTGGTATGCCATCGTGTACCTCCTCATCGAGACTTGTCGCCGCCAATGGTCACCCATCGTTGAAAGAGCATGGTTAGCTCTGCACAGCACTTGGCTGATCCCGCCCCAGCACCACATGTCCAAGAACCTGCGAGTTTGGGTCCCTTTGCGGAGTTTGATGGTCAAGGCGAGGAAGCATCGAGAGGCGGAGCTTGCCCGTATACGAGACAATCCGGCTATCATACAACTACTGGAACAAAACGACCAGAATATACCGGTGCCCGCCAGTTCTGGGCCTTTTGCTACTGAAAAGGATGAAGGAAAGGAACTGTTCCTTGAATACTGGCGAAAGCTTATTACATCACCAGTAGACCCTAGTACTCGATATCGGGCCCCTCCAACCAGCGATATAGACGCCCTGCAGTCTCAGACTCGGTCCCAAGGCACTGATGCTCGGCGTGAAGACCTGACCTCTGGTGCCCAGGATACATGGCCCAGAATAGCCTTGGAGCCCACATCTCAAAACGGGATGTCTCAAGAAGGTCCAGTAGCCACGGCCTTTGATATGGCTCCGGCGTTGGGCACTGATTTTCAGGCCGGACTTGACGTATCAGCGATAGTTCCTCAAGAGTGGACTGGCGGGCACCCGATAGAAATGGGGTTCTCGCCTTGGTTGTGGACAGGTACTGATAACACTCCAGACCAATTTGTGGAGCTGGATATGAATATGGATGTTGACGAAGATATGAATTGGAACACATGGCTACAGTCTGCTACAGGCATGGAATTGAACATGCCTTAGACAGCATTATTCAAGCCAAGGGAAGAATGTGTTTATTACTGTGAGGGTGTTGCGTTTCAGCATTCTTTTGACATTGATACCTTTTCCTGCTACATAGATTCACAACTAACCATGACTGCCATTCTTGATCCCAGCCAGTTATTACAGATGAAAGTTTCATATACACAAACCCAGCCACGTTCAGAGTTCCATCGAAGCCCGATTCTACCAATACTCAACCAGACCCCCTAAGAAGAGGTACCGAGAATCCCAAAACGATAGGCACGAAGCTCCAGTGTAACCATTCACCATGTCCGACTACGGCTTTGCTCACGAACCCATCTGTAATACACATTGCGAGGCCGCCAAATAGTGCGAGCCCAAAAAGCTTTCGGTTCCCGATAGACCAGAGGATTGCCATCAGAAAGCTAACCGAGAGGTTGCGGACGCCGTAAATGCGCATCAAACCGAAGACGAGTTTTCGTGCCTCGGGATCTTGGGGAACCGTGAACTCGGCACCCGTCAAGGTAGCTTCCGGCCGGAGCATTGCGCTCAGGCCGAAGAAAGCTGGCAAGACGCCGACGACGAGAGCGCCGCGGTAGATGAACGAATTGCGGGGCATGTTGGTTTTGGACGTGAAAATAATGTGATGGAATAGGAAGGTTTAGGGTCAGCTTCGATGCTGAACTGTCTGATAATGAGAGGCGAAATAAGCAGAGACGAACATGATAAACAAGATCGAGTGCTGGAATGGACACTTTATATCCAGCCAAGAAGCTGATGGCGCTAAGTACGCGCGTAAGATATTTGCCTTTCGTGGACTAGACCGCAGCCTCAGCCCTGTTTCCACATGAGTCTAAACGTGCACATGAATCCTACGATTCCTACCCCGCGTCAGCCCAGCGTAAGCACGGATTTAAGCACCCATGTTGCCGATCAAGCTGAACGGAATTTGAAGGCGAAATGGGATGAGTGAATAACCATCTCGGTTATTCGTCTGTGCCGCCTTGCTACATGAACGAAACAAGGCAAAATATTGCGAACAGCGGAGCAACTGAAGCTTGTCCTATTTCGTGTTTCTGGCCAAGGATGATGTGAGATTGGACAGACTGCTTCACTGGCAAGATGATGTCACAACTAAAATTACTTGCAGGTATGCTATATGAATATTGACTAATAGAATCTGGCAATTGACAGTCATAAAGTTATGTTTGGGTCATATATATGGGACCGTGGTAGGTAGGTAAGTATAAACACCTGCAGTAGCCACGGAAGGAGGACCTTCTTGATCAAACAACGATTCGAATAGTCTTAGCGACGCCTGGAACGCCCTCACCAGAGATCGCAAAAAGATACCAATAACCGGGAAGCAAAACGCCTGCATCGTCGGACAGAGGCAGAGTGACGACGCCGTTATCAGTCTTGCTCGGCTTCAGGGGAATGCGCCTTTGATCGCTATTCACGCTGTGTGTGACACTGGATATGCGAACTAGTGAAAACGTGAAATCGCTAAGGTTGTCGCCGTTGATTTCGACCTGCAGAGAATCCCCTGGCTTAGCAGTAAGATCCCGGGTGCTGCTCGAGCTGACACTCCCAATGGTAGGACGTTGAGCCGGTTTGCCGTTTTTGAAGAGATAAGGTGGCGAGAAGATTTGACCATCCTTGTGGTCAACCGATCTGTCGCAGTGGGCATTTCCAGCCTCGAAATTTCCTACAAAGCAGAGGCCACCCCCACCATTGAAGACGGTGCCATCAGCTAACAGAATCGATATGGAATGGTAGTTGCGAGGAACGCTTGCAGGAGCCAGTTCTGTGAAGGTCTTCTTCACCGGGTCGAAGAGCTCAGGCGTCAAAACAGCGTTGGTATTCGTGAAAACTCTGGCGTATGTCTGGCCACCTGTGACCAAGACTGTTCCGTCAGGTAGCACAACACTATTGGCGAACGCTCTTGCGTGGTGCATATCAGGAAGACGTTCGACGCTCGCCGGAGTGTATGGATCTTGAATGGTGATCAAATGTGCCCGGGCAATGGCAGCGGAATTGTCATAGTTTTGAGCACCCCCAACTGACAATATCTTGCCCACGTCGTACATGCAGTTTGGGCCGCACATAGCGTCGCCAAGATTGTCCCGAGTGCCAGCGGCTGTGAAGGAACCTCTGCCTGCCGTGTTATACCAATGCATGGCCTTGCTAGGCCCTGCATGGAAGACAGATCCTTTCTTCCAGCCATAAAGCCAGGCATGATTATCCTCACGCCATATGCCCTCATGGTCATTAGTTAAGATGGGATCAACGGCGGCGTCAGGAAGAAGACTCCACTTGTTAGTAGATGGGTCAAAGACTTCCCCAATCTTTCCACCCCGAGGCCCCGAAAACGATCCACCTATGGTAAACACCTTTCCGTTAGAGAGCGTTGTGGATACATGATATCCACGAGCTATGTTGAGCTCGGGGCCAGCGACAAAGGCGTTCTGGTCGATATCGAAGAAGCTAGTGCTTTTTGCATTGGCACCGCCGGAGATAATGATCCTTCCGTCGGGCAATTGGCTGATGCCAGGGCAGAACATATCATGATGGGTGTTGGAGACGTTTTCGTGTGTGATCTTTTGGGAAAGGATGTCGTAGGTAGCAAACTGGGTATAACCTCTTTCCCCACCAAAGTCACTGTCGCCATAGGCAGAGAAGACCATCATGGTCCTGGAGAGGGGTTGATCTGGAACAATGTACCCGGCGACAGGAATAAGAGGAAAGGGGATGACATCGCTCCATTGGCCGAGGTCTTGCCCAAAGGCTCCTGACAGGGACAACACAGTTGCCAATACAATAGTTAAGTGAACCATTGTGATCTCAAGGTTGCGTGACACCTCTAGCAGACGCAACTGCGCGGAGGCTTCGGCTTGACAGGAAGCAATGAGGTGGAAAAAGTGAGGGAGAGGAATGTGACTGATTGAGATCGTGTTCGTGGTTTCTTGAGTTTCGAATTGGAACGAACTCGACGAGGAAAGCCAATGCCTGGCTTTTATAGCTTGTTAAGATCTGCTCAAGTCCTTGTCATTGGAGCGGCAAAAGGTATGATACAACCGTCGTCTATAAAGGAGAGCCATTGTCTCCACCAGAAAAGAGTTTGGCAGCTCACGGTTGAGTGGGAGAGCGGGTGCTTGTCTCACAACGGCTGAACCTCGCCCTACAAAGACTCAGCCTCATATTATACATAGAGTTTGAACTAAAGGGTAAGATTTGCCAATCTTCTGCTCGAGGCTTATCACTTGACTTGGTAAGTTTCCTTCCATTGCTTGAGAACCGCGACTCATGGACAATTGCCCGATTTCACTGCATGTATTGCAACTAAGTAGGTATTGTCATATCGAACTGAATATATCGATGAGTCGGTTGCTTGTTCTTCTTCCCCATCATCATCATTAACATTAGCAACAAAAAGAAACTCTGTAACTTAGATGCCCATAATGAGACAGGCACATCATAGTGTGAAAGAAGAGAAGCGCTATTCGGGCTTCACGAGAGCCGCATCAATATCCACATCAAACCTTCTCAAGTGGGGCTATACGAGATAACACACGTATTCTGCCGTATCCATGTATTGTAAGTCTTATGTAGAAGTGTTCTCAGCGTGAGATTTCTAATGAGTGACCCCCATATGAAATGAACACGGGTACGATGTTCTTATCTCACACCCCACCTTCGATTCAGCCTCACAGCCGCTCGTCAGCCTGCAGGGCATGATCCAAACTAACGATTTGCAAGATCAACAATCAGCCTGCAATAATAATAGATCAGGTAGCCATCCCCAAGAATACGAGATCGCATATGAGTCCTACCTTGGATCACACAAGTAGCCTCGTACTTTATTGACCCCCACACTGGCCTCATTGAGGCAGCTCGTCGATTAAATCCGGGTTGGCAGCTCCAGAATGCAATTGGGAGAGAAAAGAGAGAAGAAAAATGGCCAAAGGAAAAATGGCGAACGAGGACCGAGTTCGACAATCCCCTGCAGTGGTGCAATAAGGGCCTTTAGATAGCGCAGCCCATTCATTGCACCGGATCGACTCGGGGCGGGCCGCTTTGGTCTAACGCATCTGGCAACCTGATATCGACGTGGGCTGAGCTGGTAACAGCCAGTCGAACAAATCTCCACCATGACTCGAGAAAGTGAGGCGTCTGTTAGGATTGGTCAGCCTTTCACTGTCTATCATTACCTTGACGGGGGTGAGCGTCGAGGTTGAGTGGGAGCCATTCAATTCCACACGAGGCGCAATTTACAGGGAACTGCTGACGCAACCTACTGCTTGCCTTATCTCGCATCTGACGCCAAACGCCACATGGTAGGTGTCCAATAAAGATCCAACTGTGCGGGAATTACAATGCATTTTGTCTCAGCCGTCACATCTTGGGCATATTTGCATTTAAACAATCCTGGATATGACTGGGAACCTGACGAGTGTAGACTAGCAGCTTCAGTGACCAAACATGTTGATATGGTTCGCTTGCTGCCTGTTTACTCTCGCGTGCTTATTTTATTCCTTGCAAGACCTGAGGAAAGTACTGGAACTTTAATTAAAGCATGAAACTAAACTTAGTAGGCTGAAGCATATAATTAAGTTGTCAGACCTACTCTTCGCAGCGCTAATTGATCTATGTCTGAGGCGTAGCCGCCGTGCTTAAACTCCAATCCCAGAGAGATTACAACGCTGGAAATGTTCTTGGGAATAATTACTGGGGCCACAAGGGTCATGAAATAGCGTTTCACTTTGCGCTCAAGGAGGCAATAATTAATCATCCGGCCCGCACAGGCCGTCTATGCGCGCGCTGTGGACTCGGAATGGTTCCCCTTTATCCGTACTTGGAACCTGCATAAGCGCCCAACATTTCTCTTACAGCCCACAAACCCACCACAACGAGTCAAGATGGACCCTCCATTCACGGCGACTTTCACCGACGACCAACTCAGCTCTCTTCCATCTACTGAAGCTATCCTCTCAGCATCTGATGATGAGCTCCATCGTCTCTATCTCGAGGGTCCTGTTTTGTACAAGTGCGGAGCCAGCAAAGTTGTTCAGCTGTCCAAGGACTTGATCATCAAAGGCGGCCGACTGATGACGCTTGGTGAGGTTGAAGCGCAGAGCCTCGCCGCAAAGCTAGGATTCCGTACACCAGCTGTTCATCGCATCTTCCAGCGCGTTATGAGGGACTCTTGGGGCGAGGAGCAGGACTGTTGGTTCATGGTCATGGACTTTATACAAGGTCAAGTTCTGGACAAGCTTTGGCCTTCTCTGGACGCAGAAGCTCGTCAGGATATGGCAAAGCGAACTATAGCTTTGATAGAAAGGCTCCAATCTACTTCAGTGGGCGCTTTACCGCCAGGCCCTGTAGGTGGAAGTCAAGGCGAGCCCTGGGAGGGGCCATTCTTTCCTCAATATGGCACCGGCCCCTTCGCTACGATGCTCGAGATGCAAGACTGGTACAACCACAAGCTCGATGTCTGCATACAATTGACTCGCATATCGCCTGACTCTCCTCGCTTCGAGTTCGACAAGTTGGTCCTTACACACCAGGACATCGCCCCACGAAACATCATCGTTGAGAAAGATACAGAGGAGCTGGTTCTGATCGATTGGGCTATGGCGGGAATTTACCCAACGGGTTTGGAGCAGGCGGCTCTGTTGCAGCAAGGCCCTGGAGAGTGGGATTATGAGTTTGTTCACACTGTCCAGGCCGAGATGCCTGAGGGGTTTGACAAGCTATCTAAGCAGCTGGGCAAGATCATGTATGGACTCACGACAGGAGCTTTTCTTTAGACGGTGTTTGGTTTTAGAGCCAATTCATAGAGTAATACTATAGACCACATACTGGGGGTTATCTACCATCGTACTTGAGAGTCTCTACAGCTCACGTGCATTTTCTCTTTGTTGAGAAATACTCGCCGGACTAGCTAGTGACGGATGCAAAGCAGTAGCTCTGCATACTCATTGATCACCTGCAAACACATCTTAGCTTAGTAGCTGATCAACTTACTTAGGATACTAGGGTTACTATCCTGTTGAAACCTAATCTCAGGTGTTTAGTGCCGGAGCATATTGATACATGCACTGCGCCGTCCAGGTTTTGTATGTTTGATTTGTAAGGCGAGGAGGAAGCTGAAAATTTTAATAGCAGCAAACAGTGTGATAGCATGCCATCGATCGCCAATGTTGTGGCGGACTTGATGTCTAATGGGTCTAAACGTGCCGCTAAATCCTTAATTCCTACCCGCATCAGCCTAGCGTAAGCATAAATTTAAGCACCTGTCTGCTGTAACCGTCTGCCAGTCGGGGGATCAGACGCTTTTGCCACTCAAAAGTTTGAGCAAGACAAGCTTGTCATGTAGCATGCCAAATTGGCTTGAAAATAAGGTCACAGACGTCTCCGCTGAAGCGCCCGTGTCGATTTCAACGCTGTGAGCCTTGGAACTGCTGGAGGTTACTGTGGCAGTAACTTTGTCGTACATAGCCAGTGCGTCAGCACCGTTATAGGCGCCATAAACCTGAGCCTCTGTGGTCACCGCATCTCAGCCAATGGGGGGAGTGAGTGGGTGCAACAGCGTGGCTCAGCACGCCGCATGCTCAAATAAGCATAAAGAATGACAAACACAAGCCAACGTTAGCGGAGCTGACCAATATACGATTGGTCATGCAAAGACTGACTTGACGTCATGTAAGCCAATGTTTGGCATAACATTTATATACAGTTATTAGACGGCCTCGATTCACAACTGACAAGGAAAATTCAATACAATAGAAATACAACACGAAGCATAATGGCTACCACGAGAGGTATCATCAATGTCGCCCCGCAACAAGCCAGAATTCAGGAGATCGCGGTCCCCGAGCTAGAACCTAGATACATCAAAGTCAAGCCCAAAGCGTGGGCTCTCAATCCAGATGACGTTTACCATCTAGATCTAGATGGAGACGAGAGCTGCGCCGGCACTTTAGTTGGGTCAGATTATACAGGCACAGTCGTCGAGGTGGGGTCGGGTGTTACGAGAGATTTCAAGGTTGGAGACCGTATCGCTGGAGTGATATCGGGACAGTAAGTCTCATAAGCCTATTGTGAAAATATTCAAAATTATACTTATATTCTGCTAGAAATGTTCTCCGAAAGAATGATGGCGCTTTTGCCGAGATGATCATAGTCAAAGGAGATGTTCAGATGAAAGTACCCGAGAACATGAGCGATATCGATGCTGCGACGCAAGGAATTGCCCTCATCACCATGGTATGCTTATGGTCCCTCAGACGCTCTGATGGATTCGATCTTAAGAGCATCTGCTAATAATTCTTCGTATAGGGCGTTGGCTTGTATCGCACTTTAAAACTTCCTCTCCCAGATGAATCGCCGGAGTCACCCTTTCCCGTCTTTATATACGGTGGTAGCACAGCCATGGGCATTTCTGCAATCCAGTTCGCCAAGCTCTCGGGCGCCATGGTAATCACTACATCATCACCTTCCAATGCTGACTACCTCAAGTCCTTGGGGGCGGATCATGTCCTCGATTACAAATCTCCCACTCTCATCGACGATGTCCTGCGATTAGCGGGTGGACCTCTGCTATACACTTTTGATACCTACCCAAGCGATGCTAGCGCAGCAGTCTCTGCCGCGGTATTGAGTCGCTCTGGAGATGCAAAGCACGTCGGACTTATTCCTGGATTCGAGAAGGAGGTTAAGAGGCTTAACCCTGCAGTTGATGCGCACTCTATACTTGCGTACACTGCTTTTGGTAACCCTTACGTCTATGAGAAGGAGTACTTTGGCGTTGTGCCGGAAGACTATGAGTTTCAGAAGAAGTTCATTCTGGTGGCAGAGAGGCTGTTCGCGGAGGGACGAGTCAAGGCACCGCGAGTTTTCCTAAATAGAGGGGGAAGTGGATTGGAAGGGATATTGCACGGTTTGGAGGAAGTTAGGAAAGGGCGGGTGAGTGGTGGCAAACTTGTTTATACTCTTTAGAATGTGTTTAGAAGAGATCGGAGGAAGGGGGCAGCAAATCGTAACAGCCGCAAACAGCATGATGACAATGCCATCGATCACCGATCTTCCGGCGAACTTGATGTCTTAGGTGTCTGAAATTCTGACAAGTTTGGTTGTTGGGGGTTATTCTCTCCTCATAGGCTAATGGAATATGCCTTGCCAGAGATTGTGGGTAAGTATATGTATATTGACGAAGCTCACGCCAGCCAAGAAGCTGTGGTAAGACCGCGGCTTGCCAAGTGTAAGCATAGCCTCCTCCTGAGCCGTTGATGTACTGACTTGTCATTAAGGAACCCGGCTGGCGGTGGGTCAACAGGATTGAAACAGGCAGCGCAATGGCTCGAATCGCGGCAATAATCCTTATCCGGATGTGACCGCGCGGGGCTCAACCATATTAGGAGCCCTTGATCGGCAAGGCGCCACGGGCCGTCAGGATCGACACTCAGGTATGACACCCTATCGCCGATCTTTGTGCATGGATGAATCTTTCCTGCAAGGCAGCCTTTAGTCATATCATGTGCCCATAGGAGGTAGAGCAACATTTCAATGTGTAATGAGGAGGCTTGGTTCTGACTAATTCCCAGCCACATAGGATCCTTTGTCTCAAGGCGGAACACGGGCTGATGTTGAGCATCGCGTGACAATAGAAGGCATCGCCAAGGCGGCACATTTCCACTGCGCAAGTGAGATGTTGGACGTAAATCCCAAGATATCTTGACGTGTTGACTTCTACAATCATCGAAGAGCAAGCCTTACCACTACGTAATTAAGGTCTTGGCTTCGGTTGCACGTAATACGGCATGGAAGATGGAGGCATGGACAGAGTGTGAAATCGGCGATGAGAGTCTATATTGCGTTGCTTCGCCCATCAAACCATCCAAGAGGTTTTAATATAAAAACTCATCGGTCTCCTCCCGATTTCTCTTAATTCATTCAACCCATTCCCATCTATGCCATTCCTACCAAGAATCTTGAACACATCCTTACCAGCCTTCAAATAATCCATTTAGACCATCAACACTATCAACACCATGAAGTACTTTGCTGCCGCCGCTGCCGCCATGGCTATTCTCGTCACACCCTGCCTGGCTGATTTTGACGTATACAAATGCTACACAGGAAGCGTTTTGGGAGAGGCTGTCAACGACTGGTCGCTCTTCGACGGACCCCCAGATTGCGATGCGGCAGGCGATGCCAAAGACTGGAAAGACTCAGACGATGTCAGTGGTGACAAGTCTGGAATCCGCTGCAAGGGAAAGTGCTCCATAGACGACAATTCAAAAGACATTAAAGTCTTGGAGATGAACTTTGGCAAACACGATGGTACAAAGATCCATTGGAGTAAGTGATGTTACGAACAGTCATCCTCGCCTTCGACAGTAACTAATCTTCCTGTACAGCTATTTACAAGGATGATGATTACAAACTCATAGGGTTGAGTGGAGACTCGTACGGCCAGTGCACTGCAGATACTGGCCATGAAACTGGCAAATGTTACGTAGACGGTGCTGGCTATTACGAGTGCAACCGCAAATTTCGTTGCAAGACTGATGACGATTGGACTGCAGAGCAGTTGAATGGTTAGGCAGATGCCTAGATTGTCATGCTATCTTTTATCGTCGCTGACGATGAGATTGGGGAGGATGATCCAGTAGCTTAAGATTTTGTGGGACCCATCGGCTGGATTAAGTAAATGGATATGTGCACTTGCTTATTTATCAGAGTCATTCATTAGATATTACTATTTTGTCAAATACGTAACAAGCAGAGCTCGGGCTGGAAACCCGAAAGATCCAAGTACCTATGCCTCTTCCAATATCTCCCTCGGTGAGAGGGATGTCTATGCACATCAAGATCCGACTCAAGACATTCCATCGGGAACAGCCAGAAACCAAAAGCTGTTTGACTCTTTTATAGTCGCTCTTGAGAGTTGCAACCGGGAAGCTCTGACCCTGGTACACTTGCGTCCCACCATCCATACCTGCGTAGCTCCCACCTCTTGTCGTGTTTCTCAACCCTGTCCAAGCTAATATCTCTGTCGTGAGTCACAGCCAAGCGCGTGCTTTGACGGGCGATCACACCGGTAGTCAACTTTGCCGTGTTAGTGTGTCACTTGCAATCTCAAAAGCACCCTAAGCCAGCCCTGGAAATCTGCTTACGAGTGTATGCTTATCCATATGGATTATTCTGAGATCTACACACCTCGGGTCGCGTAGTAGTCGGTCAAAGACGGTCGTATAGATCATGACAGATCAGACAGAGCACGTCCGTGGGTACATGTTCCGTCAGCGGTGCACCCAGACACCCAAGGCACGGATTTCGTAGACCAGCTACAGGAGGGAAGAAAGAGACACATTTGAGTCTCTGAAAAGCCTCTCGAAGTTGAGACACTTTGGAACTTTGGGTCAGTTCGGACTCCCAGTTAATTTTTGTCGACTCTCTACTCCACAGTGCAAGGATGACTAGACCAACGCCTCGCGTCTTTGAGCCATAGGTGATGCGCAAAATCGGTAACATATGTCGACATAGCATTAAGACGTCGTGCCCGATCATGACAGTCTAAGTCAGGGTAAATTTTCACCGTATCCAGTTCGGGATTCAGATAGAGCGTCCCGCTTTGCTCTAACCCTCTCCAACGATACACGCAGGGTAGTTGGACTCTATAGAAGCGAAGCACGATATTTCGTGACTCTTGGCTGACATGGAAGAGCTTACTTATGGGATAGCGCCCCAGTAAGACGATGGTGTAATCTCCGCTCTTGGGTGGTCCCCCATGTGTCCCACCGGTGGGGAAAGACGGAGATAATTGACGTGTAGAAAGTGCTCGTGGCTAAGTGCGTATTCCCAGATGGCCCAGCGCAGCTCAGGAGGGATCTGGGTAAAGATCAGTAAGTCTTCATCCCTCATAGGAGGGACAGGATTGCGCGTGTCCCAATGAGAAAAGTGATCGTTCGAGCCTGATGTCATGTGAACAGGGCTTGCTAGGCTGACAGCAAGACAATTATTCAAGGTTACGAGAAACTACAAGAGCTCTCGGCTGTATTTATGTTTAACAAAAGACTGGAGACCTGGTGACTCACTTCATAATCACTTCGGATGTGAGGCTCAGACACGGAATCCACTTTGAGATAGACATGGTCCATGCATGCAGCCATGTTATAAGTGATATTAATTTGATCAAAAGAACTACAGTTCAACAGTTTTAAGCTTACTCTCGCTCATAACCCAAACGGCAATTGCGGTAACGCTGGGGAAGTTGGTAGGATATTAAGACGAGTAAGTAACTCATGCACGGTTACACAATTCAAACGGGTGATTTGGCGCATCCAGAATAATAGTAAAGCTTTATTGACTTTGAGATGCAGACCTAGTACCACGTATGCCTCTATTCTAGGACCCATCAGCAATACATGCTACCCCAGCAGTGCTAATATCACTGCTTCGTCCAAGAGACCCTCGAGATCGTTAATGACAACTGGTCACTTCAGAGTCCCAACAACAATCAACCGCGATGAACAGAATGAATAAGACCGAGCATCATGTCATGTATGTAGCGGTAGTAGTGCCTCAAGAACCCACGAGAGTCACCTACTAACCCCGACCCGCGCGAGACTACCAATATCTCAAGCCTGTTCAATCTGCTTGCCATCAGTAGTTTCAGTCATAAGAGTGCTTGTCTTCTTAGCCAAGTCTTCCGCCTGCGACTCGGCACCCTTTTCGGTATTCCCAATCTTGAATGTCTTGGCTGTCGACCGTCGCTGGATGAATTGCTCAGACGTGGCCACGCCCTGTCCAATGACCTGCGCGAGTTTAGCCCGGGCCTGGAGCAGCTCGGGTTCGGCCGCCTCGTGTTGACCATGTTCATCTAGGATCTGTTTCTGATACTTGGCCACTTCGATCATGTGATCACCAATAGCAGCGCGCTGGGCGTCCGCGAGAGTTGCAGAACTAGTCAGCACCACACGGTAGGCGTTATCATCGACCATCGTGGCAGCAGAACGAACGATACAAGTTCCTATAACTGCTTTACTGAAGTTGGTAATGCCGCTTGAGGCAAAGCGGTAGCAGAAGAAATAGGCGTCAAGTCGATTAAGGCCGCCCAGCTCGTCAAAGGTGACTTCACTGTTAAACCTAGTCAGCTGACTTGCACAGGGCCGAGTTAGGCACTTGCAAAGTATGAACTCACTAGATTCTTTCTGTCTGAGCTGAGCCCGACGCAGATCCAAACAGTTTGTTGAGCAGGGTACCAGCCAAGTCTCCGAGGCCCTCCATGACCTTTCCGTCAGCAAGTTTTCCAATCAAATCCTTTGCAAATTTGCCAATATCGGAGCTCTTTCCAGTGAACACATCGATTGATGTGCGGCGGCTAATGATGTAGCTTATCTTCAACAACTTGTGATCGTTGCCATTGCTCCTATAATTATCCGGTCAGAACACAGCAACGCAGCTTAACAGCACAGTCTATCTTACTCGACTTCGTTCAAAAAGTTCTCAAGCTTCTCCTGTGCCCACTGAGAGGCAACTTCAATAGCCTCTTCCTCTTTTTGAAGAGCGTTGCGGTCGGACGCCTCTGCGACGTTTCGGGCAGCTTGGATCATATCAGACATGGTGACCGGGTTGAAAGATGAGAGCGTGGAGTTTGGATTCGTAAAGCACGTTGAATAGAGAGAAATTTCTTAGTAGATGATGAGCGAATCTTAGTTACGGATGGCAGGCTTTTTATACATATTATCACAGCCCACCTGGTCTTTCTTTGCTCAAGGGTCTCCCCTTTACCTTAGATGCCACTAAACATTCTAGACTCTAGAATGCGGGTCGCACTTGGGCCATCGCTTGACTTCACCCTTTCACCTCGCCAAAGCAGAGAGTTCAAGTCAATAAGCTCAATTTAAACGGATCATAGCCTCCGGCGAGTTCCACGGTGTATGGCTGCATACCGCGAACTTGGTAGGGGCAAGATCATCAGGTAAAAGTGGGTGTCCTTAGCCGCCCCCATTCCCACCCCCGCATCAATAGTGTTGCGGTGGGGTCTTGTGATTCCGGGGATTCAGCTGTGCCAGAACGAACTATTGACGCCTATCACATTGTGTGATATGGATCCCCGAATGCCCGTAGTAAAGTTTTATAGGTCCGAATTCCAATTGGCACTGTAGGACAGCATCCGCATACCCTTGCGGAACATTCCAGGTCGAGCTCCACCGTCTTATTTCGAATCAAGTGAAGTCCGAGACGGTGCTCAGGTGAATTTCGCTGTGAAAGCAACCAGTACCAACAGTTTCCTCGCCGTATCCAAGGGCCCGTCCACCTCAGTCAACTCAGCTTTATCGCACAAGACTCAGACATCATCTTCAACTTGCCTAAACATGTAAGCGCATTCACCCAAGTATTTTCTTCCACCATGCACCGTTATGAATGCGCTTCTAATCATGGTGTAGTCTACGCATCCAGCTTCACATATTTACGCTATAAAATGGGATTCTTCGACAGTCTGACAGATGCATTTGACAAAGTTGCACATGTCGCGGCTTCTGCAGTACAGCAAATCGCGGAGACGGCAGAGCAGATTAAAAGAAAGATACAGGAGGAGGCCCAGAAGGTCGCTGAAAAGGCCGCCCAGGGGGTCTTGACCCAGATAACTGGCACAGCGGAGACTATGAGTCATGAGTTGGAACAGATCCTTCCTAGCTTTGACGACAAACTACAGGAGGTCATCGATGAGATCACCGAGCTTGCTTCTTCTGCTGCCGATGATGGTGTGGACATCACCGAAGCAGTCAATGCAGCCGTCGAGATCGCAGTGCAAAAGGTCGAAGTAGCTAAGACAGCTGCGATTAACGCTGTCAAGGCATTTATTGATCAAGCTCAGACCAAGCTATTCAGCTTGCTCAAAGCGATATTGCCATCAGCGCTTCACTCCATGATTGGGTGGCTTGAAGAAAAGACACAATTTGTTATAGCTAACCTAGTAAATATAGGCGCTAAAGTCGTCGATAACGGCATATCCTTCGTGTTACAAAAGATTAAAATCTTGGTCCAGTCCCTAGTCAGAAAGGTGGGCGAAGTCCTAGGGCCTATTTGGGGTTTTATCAAGCGGATTTGGCAGCTTCTGTTTGGCGACAAGCCGGAGCAGTGCGAGCTTGCCATGCAATGGATCGAGGAGAGAATGAGGCGCACAGAAAGACAAATACTGTAGGCTTTCATATCAGCATTGTTCGTTCTCTATAGCTAACTAACTCCTTTCTTCATAGTTACAAACAATCGGTTGCTCCCATCAGTGCGGTGATCAGGAAGCACAAATTCTTCGAACTTCTTCCTCCCAATGAAAGTTCCTGGAAGGATCTTGTTCTCAGCTTTTTAGCGCGAAAAGGTAGTGCATCAGCCTGGTTCTCCTGCCGCGAGCGTATAAAGCCTGTACTCGCCTCAACAAATCCCAAACCTGGCAGCATGGTCCAGTTGACGTGGGACGAAGCATTGACGGATGAGCTTGGTGGACAACAGCGCGTGCAGATAAGCGTCATATACTTCCGGTGGCAAACAGACGAGTTTCGTAAGGTCTCGGCTGGCTTCATTGGCATCATTGCCATGGTCAGTGCAGTTGACTTTGCCGCCAAGCCATATGAGCCTCCACCTGTGGCGGAGATGCGCAGCGAACAACCCCTACAGATGGACGCAGCAGCATTAAAAGCGATCTATGATGAGCTTGCACCGCATATGGGGTTTCTGTCGGTAAAGAGTGATGAGGACTCGGGCAGGTTTACCGGACCGAAGAAATTTCTATCACGACAACTGAGGTTTAGAGACGATAATGGGGTCTGGGTAACTGGGGATGCGAGTTGAAGCTGTATTCAATATGATCTGTGCCGTGGTTTATCGCTACACAGAAGGTTACGAATTGATGAATCACAACAGCGAGATTACAGGGCTAGAACACCCAGGCGAGTTGTAGAGAATGATGTGCCAGACGAGCCCGGGTGCGATCAGATACAAAACTTCCAATGATTATTCTTTTATCTGAAGGATACCCTGACAAGATGCAATCTACTATTGTGTTGCATGGGATTGGGTCGATTTAAAATGCCATTTTGTGTATTTTAATGTGTTCTTTTGCTGATGTGTTACTCTCTTATATCCAAGGATGTGGAGAGACAAAAACTAATGCAAGCTACACGATGCAACCATCGTCGTGGGCTAAAAATGACCGCCCGATCAATCGTCTGGCGATCATATTTAGAAAACCGCCTAGTTAGCTATCTACGCCCGAGTCTATTCAGTTTCCAACAGTCTATAACGAGGGTGCCTAGAAATCAGGACACTGACATATTTGACAATCCCATCCCACACAGCTAGAATGCCACGTCTCGGCCAGAGCTTGTAGCCAAGCGCAATATAGACTCTTCAGCGCAGCCGAAGTTTACTAACGGATACTCATTACTTCCTGCGCTCAGGCAGCCACTGTTCCTTCATGGTGTAAGATACCTCATTCTTATTCGAGCCACGACTACGCTTCACATACCATAGCCACATCCGCAGCATTAAATCTTTTTTTGTGTCGGTTTAATTAGTTTTAGTGGCTTGGCAGGCTTTGACTATTCCTTCAGCTACTCCAATTTACAGTCACCTGAGCATGGGTCATCAGCTCGCCACGTTTATAGAATGACGCACACACGCACAACAGCTATACAAGTGGCGTTGTGGTACCAGCTGAAGGAGCCAATTCCGGCGACACATCTTTCTTAACTGATTTACATACCAAACCACGTCACTTCCATGGTGTCGTAACAATTTTGACCGTTTCTAATTGGCATCCCTTTCTGTATTAAAAGCATCACGCTAGAATTGATATCTAAGTTGGAATGATCTGTTTCGGGCAAGTCATACCACACTTGTGTGCAAATTTAACAGCTTTCAAAGCTTCAGCGCCAGTAGTCCAACATTAAGCGCAATAATTACAAGCCAAGGGACAAGAAGAAATAAATCGCGCTGACCCATTGCCGCTACAAAGCTTTTTCACTTGAAACTACCTAGAGATGCGACAATGATGTAGAAACAGTAGTTCGTTTCATGGTATTGAGCCGATTTAAAATGCCGTTTTGTGTATTTTAAAGTATTCTTTTCCTGATGTGTTACTCTCTAATATCTAAGGTGTAAGGAGAGACAAAAAGCAAACAAATATAGAGACAGAGATATGATCTATCCTCTCACACATGAAGGCTTGGTCTTAACGATAATGTATGATGATCTTGCAAACTAAGTTAAGAAGCTATAGATCAACCCCAGTCCTAGGGTATAATATATGACCGAAAGAACTTCCTAGCCTCCTCCCATGTATCGAATCTTACCGTCAATGCCTCAACTTTATAATCTGATTTCGGGCTCACGGAGAATTTCTCCCAGCTGTACTCTTTGCGTTGATTATCACCGGCCTTTGACGTAAATTTTTCCACTTCATCAGCCAAGTCTTCAACCACTTTGTACCACTCAAACTTCCTTCCACTGCGGTTTCCCTGGGCGTCAATCACCTCAACCTCAACCTGCTCGGCCTCCTCTTCCTTCTTGAGCACCGTATGTTCGAGGTACTTCCCGAGACTTTTTTGATCAGCTTTTTCAGCTTGTTTTCCCCCGTAAATCGTCACGAAATAGACTCATTCAGGTCAGCATCACCTTTTTATTATTTCAGGTGTATGACTCACGAGACGGATTATTCGTGTTGTACTCAGAAGACCTATAGTTTTCATGGTTGCTCGTATCGCCGAACTTGATCCATAAAACCGATTTTGACTCGGAATTTCTGCATTTTCCATCCTGCGGATTAGGAGAGATGACAAGGTAGGCCAGTTGTTCCTTCTCGTCGTTCTCGTCTTGCATGTTGGATAATATGATTGAGAGTGGGAAGGAGACGCTGAAAGTCCTAGTGTATCGAAAATCTTGAAGATAGTTGGTTCAGGTTTACGGTATCGTTATAGCTGCGAAATGCTGATAGTTATATATCTACCTACCTGTGCAAATGGATCGGCAAAGCAAGACATCGTTTGATAGATCCGAGATACGGAATGAGAAGCCGAATTCCATTCAGCCGTACACCACATCCCGCCACATCATACCACCTCGTATCAGACTACTCATAGACTCTCTCTAATATCAGTCGCGGCGTCTCAATAGTCAAGGGCAGTGGAAGGTGAATGCTTTGGAATGTATGATGATCTTCTTGCAGCACGAATTGGTAATGATTACGATATCCGAGACACAGTCAATGGCTTCACACAAAATCCAAAAGAAGTCAGCCACAATATCGCGCAAATGGACCATGCCGACGCCATGGACCATTTCGGACTGAAGATGGAATACGGGTGATATCTGGGATGGGTAATTCTCAGCTGCAATATAGTGAGCCGTGACTCGTTTTTCTTTTCATAATCCAGACTGTGATTCTCAAGTCAACCAGCTAGTTTGAACTCTAATGTGGTGATTATCTAGGTCAGCCAGCCACTCCACCGACCCCAGGTGAGAGCTCGAAGTAACGGACAGGAATCTAGTCATCGAAGCGGAAGGCTGCGTATCACAGCTGTGCTGTTCTTACAATCTGGGCCAGTCACAGCTTAGGTCTCAGATCGTCGGCTATTTCTGACCGTCGCCACCCAAAGTTAAGTTGGCTTTGCTGTACGTGCTGGTGAGAAGAATGAAGGTAGCCAGCATGGTTCTTTCTCTATTGACATCCTTGTTTTATTGACTATCTGATCCTGCATATTATCCAGTTTCCACAACAACAAAGAACGCAGTATCTTAATACATCCTGGCATCATAACCAATGCCAACACAGTTGCCTAATCTTTTACTTTTCAACTGCAAAGTAGCAAAGAAGAGTCACGCCTAACTATATAATAAGAGGCTATTCGGCCTCTCAGTGAGAATAAAGACTGCATGCTCTACCCGACTCGTAAGAGCCTATTCCTTTCCTTCTTTACACAACACACTTTACAGAAGTGAGTAAACGGGTAGAAGGTTTAGGGGTGGGAGTAAGGTTAGAATTTGACAGCCCGGATGCAATATCTCGGCTCAATACCAATTTTCATTGGCAACACTTCAACTCCGAACACAGTAGGTTTCATCGACTACTTTCAGATACAGTTTAGTCCCGAAACTGGAGGAATGAAGATAATCAAGTCAACTTGAACCACCCGACTTCAATGTTCTGGTTACGGTAGGAATTTGTGATGTCTATCATTGGTAATAACTTCAAAAAACATCCTCAATATCACGGCCCCATTGGTTTGATGAGCGTTCATCTTCCTGAAGCATGAGAAGACCTGACTTATTTGAGATTCTCGCCAGGTCATTCGTGCGTTAGTTGGCGGCTGGTATGTGCCATACGCAAAGACAATCACGTCTAACAAGGATTACCCAGTGACAAGCATCCATGAATTCAGAATTTAGAGAAAATACACGTAGTTTTGCCGCTAAATGAACTCAAGCCGCATCCATCACACTCAGAAGCATAAAAACCAACGCCACGCGTCCATCGAGTCTCCAGATGCACAAAACTAGCACTAGGTAGCTGAATTCTTCAGCCCTCCGCCGTAAATTAAGGTTTTCTTGCTCCCCAACCATTCAGTCGGAAGACCCGTAGCTCTAGACTTTCCACAGGGTGTGCCAATGGCCCTTCTCTATTCTGTGTACTATTCACAAGCTGGAATTAATGCCAGAGTTAAATGATCGCTCTTGAATTCTCGTATGCAACCCTTGCACCTTCCAAGGCCACGGTTTCGATAGTGCGGTGACAGGGGTATCGGACCTTTAATTGTATTTGATTGGCAGGTACATGTGGCATAAGTACGCCTCGTCTCACTCGGTGGCTTTACTGTACATCAGTGGTGATCAATCTCATTTACTAATGGCATAACATCATGCCGTTACTAAGAATTGCTGCTGGCATGCGATCGGTCCAAGGTTGTTTATGATATAGCCGGTACGCCAAACCCGCCTTGAGTCATATCAGGGGATGAGCCTACTCAGCGCCGTTGGCTACATCACTAGACTAACTCTATACAGTATTGAATCTCAAGTAGCGGGCTGAATTCGTGGCTTGCCGCATCGCAGCTGAGCTTCCGATTTCGCGACGGAGATTTTAGATTTGATTCAGAAATGCGACCTTATTAGACTAGCTAGGCTGGCCCCGCCAACGGGGTAAAATTCTAAGCTTTTCGTGGCTAGCTAATCCACAGTTCCCTTGGAAGTGCCCCTCTTGGTTCAGTTCCAGACCGCTGCATAAGTGCGGATTTTTTACTTGCGTACGTGCATTCTGAATTTCTGAGAGTACCCGACATCCCCATCAGAACGCCTCGAGGGCTGTGATACCCTAAGAGAAGTACTGTCTAAGATGCCGGGGGTCAAAATCATACACATGCTTCAACCTGCATGTATTCGGGAAGGAATTACGGTACCAGATTATCTATGTCGTCAGAAGCTTTCCGTCGATTGCTCTTCGCTCGATACTTATCAAATCCACGGCTCGGTGGCAGAGTGGTTAACCGTCTCGGAGGGCCTGTGAGGCCGCTAGGTTTGAAACCCATCCGAGTCAACAGCCTGACCCTTAGCTGCTGCGCAGCTATTGCCCGCTGGCCTAATTCTATAACCGCGGAAGAGCCCTAGGGCTAGGCCCACGGGCCTAGAAATTGGCAAAGGTGTTTATCCTACGGGGTTTTTATAGATCGGAAGGTTAGGGTTTTTTATTGCTGGCGATTTCCCCCCCTTATATGAGACTAGATTTTAGACCTGCCATAGCAATTGGCCTGATTAGAAAGGACGTTATTGTATATCTTGATCGGCCGGACCGGATCTAACATAACACAATTATTAAATCCGCACTTAGGTAGAGCTCATAGACGAGAATGGGTAGGACTTACAATACGTCTTGTTTGTTAAACCACATTAGGTACTTCAATGTTAAATCTAAAAGTAAGCACGTCGCCACGTATGTCGGCGAAAGACTCAGACACACATAAAGCCAGGAAAATCAAGACAGGGTGTGGGCAAGAAGTACTAGATTTTGATGCCGACTCATGACCAATGATAATAAAGTTGGGCTAAGTCTGACGGCTATCCACAGGCCCGAGTACAGCACCGTAATTTGTAAGATTTGTGGTGTGGCAAGGATTGAGTTAGTAACGGCATTCTAAAAGAAGAGACCGGACCGTATTCTCGCATATAAGTACTCAAGAACAAACAAGATCTATTTAAGGTATCCGACGGACAAGTAAGGCTCTTACTGAAAGAAAGAAGTTAGATGCAGCCAGCATGCTGCAAAACCCGCCATCAAGATAAGTTCTCCCACACACACCACATTGTCCCAAACCCAAGGAACCCATCACTTTAGCCCCGAGCTCAGAAGCCCTTACAGGCCCCAACCATCCACATCAGCTACTTGTCAAGGCATCTCCTAGCCCTGTCGCTTCTTGATACCGCACTTAGCGAGGCACTGGTCGACCTTGGTAACGGCGCCCTTAGGAAGAGCGTCTCGGACGCGCTCAATATCTTCTCCCGCGATGGTCTCTCCAAAAGTTCGAGAAATTGTATCGTTCTTGAGGGCAAAGATCTGGTTCGCAACCAGTCCAGCACCCATGTCTTCTGAGGCAAAGAAGGTGGCGAGGGTTGCGGGCTCACAGTCCATGTTGACTTGGGTGTGGAAGGATCCCTGATAGAAGATAGTCATCATGTTGGGACCGAGCTCATTACGAATGACTCGTTGGTTGCCTTCAGCATCAACCACACCAGCCTCTGGGACCATTTCGGTGTAGATGTGACCGGAGATGACGGCCTGAACCTCGGCGGCTCGAGGGTGGAGATGGACCAAGACCATAGAACAGGCTGTCAGGAATGGTCAGCGTCGCTTGCAACAAGGATTGAGAGATGTCCTCACGCTCGAGAGGGGCCAGAATCAAGCTGGCTCCAGTGCCAACAAGAGCGGGAAAGGACTTGGCGTTCGCAAGACCAGCTTCAGCCTTGGTGAAGTCAAAGACAAAGTCCTTGTCATCAGGGAGAAGCTTGAACCGGTCAACAGCACTGGAACGATTGATTAGAATCTTTCTAGACAATCGCTTTAACCTTGCACTCACGTATCCGCCAGGCGCAGTTGAGCTGTCAAGCTGAGCTCCGGCGTGGCGCGCTTCTCCACGGGTTGAGGAGCTGCCGCGGCAAGGGAGGGCCAGGCCATGACAGCAGCGGTGGCACTGAGAATAGTTTTAAAAAGCATTTTTATTGATTAGTGGAAAGACTTTTTGGGAGGAAAGGGGCTTAGGTGGGAGTATAGACGGTGGTGATAGTCAAGGAACTGCTGAGGAAGTCTGGTTAATCCGAGAAGATGAAGTGCAGTATCGACTATCTTATATAGTTTGAGGCCTCGTTATCTTGAACATTCAGATCCATTTTCGGCACTTTTTGCTTAAGATCAAGCAATTTTCGGTCTACTAAACCTCGACCAATACGCAGATCTACATCTCATGGATCCCCGGCCAACATCAGCCCTACACGGGCCGCTGCGCCCAGCCTATGGCGCAGCATCCAGGAACAAGGGCTAAAGATCAATCCAATCTTCGGTCAAAATTCTGTTTGTTGGAAGTGACGAGTGGCGCGATTGGTAGATCTTGGTATCATATATCCGCAGTAAGCCTGACGGGAAGCAGCGGGTGTAACCCGTTAGGGCAGGCAATCTCCAACCCACGTAGCTCCTTATACCATACATATCAGGGTTATTCATTTGTGTACTATCTAAATTCCGCTTAGAAAGCTCAGGTCCTAAGGGGAGTGCATCCCCTTACAGATACATTTGAGAGTGAATATTGAGTCTTGATAACCCCTTCGGCGACAGAAGTATTTGCGCTTCGCTTCAGAACACCTATGCAGAATCTCGCAAAGAACCATTAGGGGCTCCTCAGTGTCAGCATACTTAGCAGCATTAATTCGATGCAGCTTAGATTGTCTTGGCGTAAGCATTGAAACTGATGACACGCGGGTGGAGTCGCGGGCGTAATAGGAGTTGGCGTATTTATCCAGAACTTTTGGCGTATTGACGTATTCAAGCGTATGCAAGCATTTCTACCCGTGCGCAACGCTAGCTGCTTACAGTACTTGTTCTGCTGAGCCAGAAGTGAGGCATCACATTCATCATGGATCATGACAAAAACCCTTTACCAGAATTTGGAATAATCACCCCGGACATGATGCTTCATAGAATTTGAAATCATCAGCGCCAGACAGGATACATGAAGTAATTTGGAATGCTTACCTGTGACTTAATGTTATGCGATATTTTGGGGAGAAGGGAGCGTATATCAAAGGCCAGGTGTAATAAAGCTCACCAGCTCGGTTATGCTAGACAAACACATATAAGAACCAGATTTCAACCCCTAAATATCCAGACTTGTCCATCATCATCAACAAGAACTTCGAGACAGTACCATACCATGATTTTCTCTGTTTTTCCGCGAGCTTTTGTCTCGCTGGCAGCAGCCGCCTCTCTCTCCTTTGCCCAGTCACCATTTCCAGACTCGACCACCTGCGACAAAAATTGCCAGGACTTGGCTGTCGATTCTTCCTCATGGATTGCCGAGCAACAGGCTGATCCGACTTTTGAGTTTTACAAAGCACCTTCAAACTTCTCCGACGACCTTGATCCGGGTTTGATCCTGACAGTCGAGGACGCTACGAACCTTACCAACTATCTTGTCCCGAGTGGTTTGACAATGTCGAGAATCATCTACACCACTGAAGATATCGATGGAAAGGTCATTCCAGCTTCTGCATACATTCTCTGGCCGTACGATGCTTATTCAACCGGCTCTAAGGCTACCCAGCAAGGCATGCCCATGGTAGCTTGGGCGCATGGAACTACTGGTACGTTTCAACCGTGTGCCCCGAGCAGCTACAGAGCTCTTCAATATCACTTCCAAGTTCCGTTCGCACTCGCACTTCAGGGAATCGCCGTCGTGGGCCCTGATTATGCCGGTCTAGGTGTATCTAAACTACCCTCTGGAAAGACCATTCCTCACCCGTGGGTGACGGCGCCCGCCCACGCCAACGACCTGGCTTATGCCGTGCAAGCGGCTCGGTCTGCTTTTCCGGATTATCTGCACCCAGCAGGTTCTTTTGTTGCGATGGGACATTCCCAGGGTGGTGGTGCGGCTGTAAGTAGCAACCCGACTCTTTGCTCCGCTTTACCATTTGAACTCGTTATGCTAACTAGATACGATACAGTGGGCTTTTGCAGAGCGTCAGGCTAAGAAGCCTCTGGAAGGGTATAAAGGGACTGTTTCCATTGCACCTGTCACGAGGATTCTCGACGACCTCGCTTACTTCGCCGACAATTCCATCATCGCCCCCGTCCTATTTGGACAGCCGGTGCTGATCGACTCGGTCTCCAAGATATATCCTGAGTACAACTATACCGGACTTACAGCCACTTCTTACGATCGCTGGCACAACGTGCTGGCCAAGGTGGAGGGATGTTTTCCTGTTCTCCAGCAGGTGTACTCGGACGTTCAGCCATCGGTGATAGCTAAGCCAGAGTGGTACAAGGAGCCTATTCCCAAGAAGTGGGCTGAAAGAGTACAGGCCGGACGCAAACAGTTTGCTGGGCCTCTTCTTGTTCTGAGCGGAAAGTCCGACCATGTTGTCCGCCAAGAGGGTATTGAAGCGGCCGTTCAAGACACATGCAACCTGGCCAGAAAGTCAAGAGGCAAACAGAGCCTCGAGCACGTCACGTATTCTGAGATGGATCACTTTCCGGTTATCCAAGCAAGTCAGATGAAATGGATGGGATGGATCAAGGATCGGCTTTCGGGAAAGAAGCTCGAGATGAAGGGATGCTCCTCTGAAGTAGAGCCAGGGTTTAGAACAGACCACACCGTTCAGACGTCGACCCCGAACTTCTTCCTATCCTTCTTCAATGCGGAAGAGAGCTGGAAGTATGGCCTTTAAGAGATAACTCTGCGTTTCTATAGCCTTGGACAAGTAACAGTAATCTATAGACCGACTGAGCCGTTTTTCTAGGCAAACTGGCAACATTTTCGCACATTTCATGATTTTCCAGTAAACTACAAACCCTGTATTATAACACCGTCTGCTTAGTGAAAATCGATGCGTGTTAGTATAGGAGCGAACTCGGGGATTGCTGTAGTTAGTAATCACCGAAGAGATGTCATTTTTAAGGCGTGCGGAGGCTTTATTTACCTATCAAGTTTCATCCACTTCCCCTCATCACGACTCTTTATCAACATCGACAATGGCGTTTAGAACACTCAAAACGCGCACCCTCGAGATAGCATATTATGAACACGGGGATCCTTCCGGCTGGCCGGTCGTTCTGTCACACGGATTTCCTTACGATATTCATGCTTTTGACGAAGTCGCCCCAAAGCTAGTTGCCAATGGCGCGCGCGTTATTGTACCATACCTACGTGGTTTCGGCCCTACGCGTTTTCTTTCACCAGAAACCATGAGGACCGGCCAACAGGCAGCACTTGGATCAGACGTTATCGATCTCCTCGATGGACTCAGCATCGACCGGGCGATCTTGGCCGGATTTGATTGGGGCGGGGTATCATCATGTGTGGCTTCAGCGCTCTGGCCTGAGCGCGTTATCGGGCTCGTCTCATATGCCGGATATGATGTTGTGGACCGTGCCCGCGGGGGTGATCCGAGCACGCCGAGCCTCGAATACATCCAGTGGTATCAGCATTTATTCCAGCACGAGCGTGGGAGAGCCTGTCTTAAGCAAGACAGACGAGAGCTGTGTTCCATGCTCTGGAAGCAATGGTCGCCTACGTTTCCTTTCAATCCATCGGCCTTCGAGCGTACAGCAGCTTCCTTCGATAATCCCGATTTTGTGGATGTTGTTATACAGGCATATCGCTTCTGTTTCGGATCCGAGGAAGGCGATCCCTCCCTGCAATCTTTGGAAGACAAACTGGCCACTAAGCCAAATATCACCGTACCATCCATCACATTAGATGGTTTGCAAGATCCGTTGAAGCCGGGCGGTACTTCTGCGCACGCTAAACATTTCTCCGGTCGCTATGAGAGGAGGGAAGCCAATGTTGGCCATGCATTTCCGATGGAAGCGCCGGATGTCTTTGCAGACGCGATTTTGACAATCCATAACTGGCAGGCAGATCCTTGAGTTGCTAGGATGCAATAATAGTACAATAATGTAACCTCGCTGCTGATTTCTATGTGTCTAAAAGTGGTGTGTCTTGGTAATGGAGATGAAATTTGTATCATTAACACACTAGGACTATCGCCAACTGCCATCGTCTATCAGACATCACTCAACGCGTCACGATTTGGGAAAAAATTATATGAGTAGAAAGAAGAACTTGTGCTCTTTTTAACGAAAGTAACTACAGTCAAATAAAGCAAAAGAGTCACCATTTACAAAGATATCTGGGCATGGAATGACCTGTCGTGAACTCGGCTACCCTAAAGTTTGCCGGGACCACCCAATGGGATCCATCCACCTTATCGCGATCCCTCTGTGGACCGGGTGGGTCGGGTTTCGCCCGCAGTTTAACCCAGTCAGCACTTTTGTGTCAACAGTTTCACGAAAGCGAAAGCGATGGGTAAGCGGAGGGTTTATTAATACGATAGCGATCAGATCAACCAGATCTTGATCTAATCTAGTTGAACCTGTCAACTTGTCAAGCCTGTTTTGCTGAAATTCTTCACAAACTAGAATGCAACGCCAAACCGGCTGGCTCGCTTCTGACTCACCATTTTAGGCTCCAAAAAACACAAGGTGGCAGAAACACGACACGTCATTCGGGCGATCCGGAACATAGATGATCCTGATACGCGCCAATGGATGTGCGTCAGATGTCGCGCAAACAAGCCGGGCAGGGTACCTGCCATGGTCAGCCTTCCCACGCGTTGAATCCAAGATAACGCTTCCATCCCAGAGTCCCCAAGACCCGAGATAGAATCCAAGTCGGCTCTCGACTTGTCATCAGACGCCTGCACGCGTTTTGCCGCGCTGGACTAGTTGACACTTGGTGGGCAGCAGCTGGCGTTAGGTACCACCGCGCCAGCCTGATCCACTTATGACGAGCACCCCTGTCGTTTGTTGAGAAATCGTTATAGCACGCAAAGGTTTTATGTCTTCACCGTTTGCACTGTGACAACGGCCCTCTTGGCAGACTCAAAGCACATCTCATACCCATGAGCAGGAGGACATATCTTTACTCCATCAGTATCATCAAGACGCCGGGCCATTTCGGCCTCACAAGCCCCACAGGCAGTCTCTCGCCACCTCTGACTGTGCCGCACCGCAGCTTGACCGACATCAAACACCCGAAACCACCACCATGAGCTCATCCTACCCCCTATATCGACCATCCTTGAAGATGGAGGCGCGGGCCGCCTTTGCTCAACTCACACGGCCAGAGCAGAGAGCCAGAGCCATAAGTCAGCTTGACTTGTGTCGCGCAACGCTGGAGCAGACCCTCTTTGTGCTACCCCCCAACGACAGGCTAGCAAAGAAGATGCAGGATGTCATCAATGAGATTCGGCGTCAAGTCCTACAGTCACTCCCTATGCAAGATGCCGATAACGACAACGCGGATCTTGAGCAAAATCAACCACGGCCCTCTATTGAAAACGATGATGACGACTTCTTCGCCTGCTCGCCTATATCACCCCCATCTCCCGAGTTGACAAACAACTCTGGCGGGACACCGTCTGGTCTGGATCCGATTCCATTCACTCTATCGAACAACAACGTTGGTCGAGGCTCGGGCTCGGGCTCGGGCTCGGCCAGCTCAAGTCGACATACCAATGTGAATGACTCGAAACACTCCGATATGATGGACGTGGCCCCTGACACCCTGGGTCAACGGACCGAGCTGCCCTTGTCTCCCGCTTACCCAACTCCAAACCCGCTTAGTGTCGATCTTGGTTCTCCCTATGTTCGGCGCAGGTCAAACCGGAAGCGGGAAAGGATAGACGATGGCGATCTGGTTACACCTGTGAAACGGAGACCAGTCTTCAGCTATCTCACCCCCAGCTGAAATACAGACTCGACAAGCTGAACCTAAGCCTATGAATTTTTACTTCTTTACGCCATACTCATGAATAACGACCCAACGACCACGAGCAAGACGTCCATGAAGAGATGAACGAACCTGGCCTCAGCGGGACCCTGAGCCAGGAGGCCTTGACCCGGGATGGGATCCGATAGACAGTGACACGACTGTTCATTAGTTAGAAGGGTTGCACCCCTGAGGGGAAATAAGACTGGGTCGCAGGTCACAACTCGGACCGCACGCCGTATAGGGTGGTATCATGGAGGAGAAAGACGGGACGAGGAAGCAAGGGCTGCTTGCGATAACAGATGGGATCACGAGGCCACTGTTAATGCGGAAAATGAACAAGATGAAACGGTCAAGGAAGTTGATACCAAGATCGTAACGAGATCAGGTTGGATGCAATGCTAGATACCCAGGCAAATTCACTCAATCTCATGGTTTACTTAGCACGTGTGTTGTGATCTTGCTGTGCAGACCCTTCAAACGATATTAGGTTTAAGATGCCTTTGACGGTTTAGCTTATCTCTCCTTAACCGAAGATCTTGGCGGGTTTAGACGAATTACTGTTTGAGGACTTGCCAAGCAAGTGCCCTGACTATGCCGCTGGGTAGGGGAATGTCTGTTCGTATTGGAAAGGCCATGCCTAACCCGATTTGCATGTGCACGCATATTATCTAACACAATGACCCCGGACAGGCTAATCGCTCTTGATACTGAGTGCCGGTGGGCTTTCCCCGTATTCATGCCCATACCCAGGACACTAAGGGGACGTACCGTCGGCAAATAAACGACAATCACTAGTACGTTCTAAAACAAGGACGACTAGTCAACCTGGCTGGCCTTGGCACCTCCGTCTTGGGCTTGGTAAAGGACTTTTAACTGCAGCCGTTGAGACTGCATACCCGTCCGGGTAGGCACTTGTCGTCATCCGCGAAGCAAGATCTATCATCACACCAACAGTGCAGCAACCTAAAACATCCTAAAATCCTGTACATATGCGTCTAGTGTTTTAAGGTGATTTGTTGGTTCGTAGTACGGGTTGGCCCGAGGCCCTAAGCTACGCCGGAAAGATAGCGGCACTAGTCGGCGTCGGCAACAGATGCCAAAAGAGGCAAAAGGGGAAGATTCGGGCTGAGCTGTGAATAGCTTGAACTGTGAATGACACCATCTTCTTGACGCTCATTTCTCATAAACTCAGGATCAGAAGCCGTGTCGATCGCCAAGGACAGCTATCATATATAGCGGGCATTGATTCGCGTCCGGGGCACGCCTCACTTAAGAACAGTCAGACAACTGCCGGGCCGCGTCAACACAGCGCTTTATGTTGCGTCCTGCAAGAAAGAACCTCGGTATATGAGTGGAGCGGGAGATCACTATCGCTGGGATGCTGCTGATCCTATATGCAGGGGGTTATTCGGGTTAATTTCCCACAGGCGCCAGGAGCATTGAGAGGCTCCCTGTGTCAATCACGCTTCTGCCCTGCCCTCCTCTACACCTTCCCAACCAGGACGCGCTACCATTAGCTCACTGCGTCGCGTCCGCGATGTTACCGCTCTCAGAATGTCGCTCCGACATGCGCCCAAGTAGGTAGGATGTCATTCGTAAACCGCTCCGAGTATTTAGAGTTTCGGCTCGTCCGGTATAACTTCTGTCGGTATCCCACTCAAAAATCCCACCCTCAACCCTCACTGCCGGCACCACGATGTGTCAGCGACCCAGCCCTCAGCTAAATTCGCAAGTCTTTCTAAATCTGGGGACCTAATCCCAGCACTTTACTCATTCCCACATCGGCATCCGATGTCTTGCTTCTGGGGGACCCGGCGAGATGGCGTAATGCCGCAGAGTCTATTCACTCGGCCGAGACGTCCGGAACCCTCCCGATTGCTCCGTAGGCTCTTTGCGGAAGTTCGCTACGATGCCGGCCTTGTTGCCCAACGTCGTGATGCATGATCCAAGAGGCGGAAAAATCCGGTGACCCCTCATCGGCACTCAGTTAATTTTTCCACTTCACCTCTGAGCATTTGTGCCTGTCCAGCCTGCCATCTCGTCCCAAGTGCCGTGATGCCATCTCGATGCCCAAGCTAGCTGCTTCTGTCTGTGCGCCTTAGAGTTGGGCTTGAAACTCAGTTGAGAGCCAGTCGGCTTCAATGGGCGACGGGCTGTTCCGTTTAATATGCAGTAGCGCCAGTCTAGTCAGACGCTTGCTTTGACAGGCGTACCTGGGCTTGCGGATGTGTTTATTGTGGTGCCCATGATATTTAACCTCTGATCGTTCCCCGGATCAACATTGCCAAATCCGTGCTCGTTTCGTCTATCTCGTCAGAACCTAACAGCCCTATCGATGTCAGTGGGTTTTTGACTCGTCTCGTCTTGACTTGAGTACACTGCATGTCCATCAACAACTGAAGAGTGAGGGGATCGATGGCCCGAAGGGAGCAAGATATACCACGCTGGACTAGGACGCTTGCCCCCCTCGACACCAAGATGGATCTGCATCTCGACCTCGACCTGGCTTTCACCTCCCGACTAAACATCTCGAACGATGACGACTGGGAACCCAAAAACACATTTCTTGATACAACACAAGAAATCACAACACCAGTCGATACAACACCACAGCCACAGAGCAGGTGGTCCTACTCGAACACCACCATCAACTCAACATACCTCGATGAACCACCAAAAAGCAGGTGGTCTTATTCCAACACTACCATCGGGGGTTCTACCTTCGACAGCTCTACCATCGACGGTTCCTGCGCCGAAGGCGAGATATGGGACTGCGAGGACCTCTTCACCCCCACCCATAGACGACGACATGACTCGGCCTCCACCTTTCGCCCTACATCCCTATCTTATAGCACTAGTACTGAGGTAAGCCATCCTGGGATATCAAATCAATGACTTGGAACTTTTACTGACAACATTTTAGTCATGGACGGGGAGCTTTCTCACCGAACCCGAGTTGACGCCGACAGAAGACACGACCAGTTCAACTGTGCCTTCAGAGATCACAGAACGTCGTCTCACTCGAGCCTCATCTCTCGACTCTTTCGTTGATCTCAACCCCAGGGTCAGCTCCACTCACAGGATATCATTCTACGGTCGATTGCCCGAGAAGATCAAGAATCGCTACTTGTCTGACGAAGAAAAGGTGGCGGTTGAAGTGTACTCCAGGTGTGCAAGCGAGACTTCGACATTGCTTCATGAGAAGGGGTGCACCTGCCAGAGCACAGATGAGCAACCAGACAGCGCTGACATGGACGACTATCACACATTTATACGGCCAGAGAGCTTACCGCCCCCTAAACGGTCCTGTATTCACCATCTGTCAGACGATCCTGAGTCTACTGACAGCTGCCTTCCGGGTAATATCGACATCACCACGGCATTACGCTCATCTGGCTATGTGTCAAGCGGGCTTTGGGTGAGGAAGCAGCCGGGGTCGAACGGAAAGCGTGGATTTCTTTCCTGCCCATTTACCTTGCGGAGCCGCAACAACCAACGGTGATGGCAAGGCTGAAATATTAACGAGGGGGTTATTCATGAATGAGGAGGCAACTATTACAAAGAAGCTCGCCCAGTTTGGCGAAGAATTGCTGGACAAGCCAGATAGTTTACTATGTACTTAAAGGATTGGGTGATACGGAGTCTGGAGGCGCATCTCACCTGGCCATTGATAGAAGCAAAGAGTTCGGAGTTAGACTTAAAAGAAATTGCATTTGCTCGGTCACATTCAAATCTTCTTGTACCAAACCGTCGTTGTCTAAGGCCCTTCCGGCGTTTCGTCCGATTCGCTATCAGAGTTCGTGCGATGCAACTTCTACTACGAATTTCAGTAAGCTCGGCCAGATCACTAGCCGATTTGAAAATCTCGATTCGGTATTTCGGCATGAACGTGCGGAATTTCCGAGCCTCAACAGCCCTCTGCCGACAGCTTTGGTCAAGATGCAACCTTTAGAGGTTGGCAGTACGTAGAGAGGTGTACTAGTGTACTTTTGAGTTCCCCTAAACATATCAACTCAAATTCCAGCAGCTTCTGAGTTTAAGAATTCCATCCACCCAGCCTGGTCGCCCATCACTACGTCTGCGGCCTCTATGGGATGTACATTCGGCCACATCATGTTGATAATACTATTGATCTGCGTCTGAGGACTCTCCCCAACGGGCTGTGTCTCAAGCAAGGGCTCAGTCTGTATATCAAGGGTATTGCTGATGGCGCCGGGAGGTTCATGCTCAGTGTTGATTGCATTCGAGGTATCATGGTGGTGTTCAACATGACGGTAGTCCAGATACTTGCCGCACAAATCTAGAATGATTTGATGGCAACGCTCAGAGCTGGTGTTGAAGGAAGATAAAGCCGTGATGACATGGAGAGTGGACATGATCTGAGCCCGCCAGTCCTTTGCTTCTGGGGCGCCGGGATTATTCCGCAGACATATACAAGGAACAAGAGCTGCCTGGAACAGGAAATAACTGCAGGATATAGTGTGAGCCACTGGATGGGCTGGTCTGGGGGGAGGGGGTTGATATACGTACAGACTATACCAAGCCGCCAGTCTGTTGGGTTCCTGCCCACGCCAATACTCGGCAATCATCTCAATCGAAGACTTGGCGTCACTCAGACATCGGCAGTATGCCTTGTTACTTGCCTCATCGGAACCGGCCCGCCCTTTCAAGGCACGTCGTATCACAAAAGGGCGGTACATGACTATGCGCAAATTGCGTAGTCTCCAAGACATGACGGCCTGGCTAAGAGCATACCGAGGAGGCACCTTGACTTGCTCGGAAAAGTAGGCCGGTATAGATACCCGCCATGGTTCGATATGCTCAGAATCAAGGCGTAGGAGTTCTTCTGCTGTGGGGAATGGTCGAGATATGATCTTTTCGTAGCACCGATGAGCGGCTACGTGAAAGCGTGCCTGTGTTGAAACCGCCGTGTAAGGAGTGATGGCGTTGCTCTCTGGGGGGTAGGATTGAGAGGCGGCGGTGAGGTCCTTGCCAAGTTAGCAGGTGAAACTTGCTGTACTCCTGTCTCGGCTTACCTTGTCATCTACATTGAGAGGAAAAGATACGTCCACTCCCTTGTAGGGCCAGACGTCAGGTCGGCTAAAAGTGATGGTAGCGCCAACATCAAAAACGCAAAGAGACCACCAGACTCTTCGACGGATTTCCATGTTGAGCGGAGAAATCTTCCACCCTTCAAATTCTTTATGCAAGCCTAAACCCATGGCCATCCTTACAGCCAAGCCAAGATAGTTGTATCCTGAGTTGGGCTTATCGCGTTTCTGTTGGTAGTTGGATATCAGTGTCAAGGCTTGAACCAAGGTCAAGTTTCCGACTTCTAGATAATCGAAATTCAACATTGATCGGGCTCGGTAGAAGAGGTCCATGTCGAGTGCTGGGCTGGAAGCGGCTGAGGACGTCCAAACACCGATTGCAGCAACAACATAGGCAAGGATTGTCCAGCATGATCCGTTCGGCCGTGGTATCAGCTCGCTGTATTGAGCCCGGAATGTTGGCTCATGAACGATCGGGTAACTGACGTGGTAGAGTCGAAAGTAGGCGTCAATCATGGTTTCGGTGATGTGACGATTGGGACTTGGTTGCTGAGGCATGGGATAAGTAAGTGATTCGACTGGTTGTGGCCGCGAGGATGTTCGACGTCGGGATACAGGTTCGATCAGGCGCAGCATGGCGGCTCCGGATGCCACACCGAGATAGCCACCTCCACGCTCATTAACTGTCAAAGAGGCCATTCCGTCCGACATGGGACTTTCTTCATCGTTTCCCTCAGCGTTGGTTTTCGGTGAGAGACCTCGAATTGGTCCCGCCTCTTTTTCGCACCATTCAAAGTCATACAAAGGTGGACTTTCTAACATTCTCTGGCGCACAGGTTCTTGATTTTGATTGCCATTCTCATTCTCAACACCCTCGCTGGAGGCTTCTCGACCGACAGGGCGATCCGTGATAGCAGTTCCTGAATCCAGATCTACTTCTGTCAGGTCGGCATCGCCTCCACTCATCTCTGCCTCAACAACGACGGGCGTTGAAAAATTGAAAGGTGCCGCATTGGGGGATGTTTCGACTGGCGAGCGAGGCTCCTGGCGTTCCCAACTTCTCAAGTTGGGTGGTATCAATGTGCGCATCTGCTGAATTACTGCTTCAGCCCGCTCAAGACGCTCCTCCACCTCGGTTAGATATCTGCTTAGGATTAGGACTATGCATCACGAGCCGAAAAGAAAGGCATCACTGACTTGCGGGTCAAGGGTGTTCGAGAATGTTTCTCATATAAGCAGTGGCGGCGATATCGGATGCATAAGCCGCAGGTCGGAAGACCTTTATCACAGCGTGCCTTGCGGCGCCGACACTCTTTGCAAGCTTGTTCCGAAGATCCAACTAGGGCGGTGTTGAAGTTTGACATTGTATTGGCGGCCTGAGGTATAATTGTTTGGTGGGTGGTCGGGTTGAGGCCGAATTGGGGTTCATGGTGAGTATGACGATGATGGAAATGGATGGACGCGTCGGGGTATTATAAAGGCGGGGAAGTGGGACGATGGCTTCTACCCTGGCCGCCAAACCCGCCCAGCAGTCAGCCAATAGGAGCAGGATATTCCCCGCAAGTCTATTCTGGAGTGGTACCGAGGGGTTGGTTTCAAAAGTAGCATGAGTTTTCAGGGTATCATTGCGATTGAAGTTTGCCATTTGCATACATTTCACTTCATATTAAGCTCAGAAAATTTTGTAATCTACGAAGGAAGGAACTAACGTTTCTCTATGTCTCTGGCTAGACTAAGTCTAAACTTGTAATTTCTTTACGTTTATTTTATAAATCCGGACTTCATCTTGCCGTCATACAGTTATACCGATGTTCACTATCTTCACCTTTTATTGATAGTGAGTTGATCTTTTAAACTACCTTGAAAAAGCCATGGAACTGTTTCAAGGTGCTAGGCCCTGCAACTGATACCGATTTTGAGCAACTTGTGCGATAATTGATAGCTGCCAGTGAGCCACCTGGCCCGCCTTCACATTAATGCCGGCTCACACTGACTGGTCGTTAGTATTACGAGGAACGATGCTATCACTAGAGCAGCCAGCCTTAGCAGGATTGGGAAACAGTAAATTGGTATTCTCGAAGTAGCGTGTACCTCATGGGAGTGTGTAACCGCCGTCAATCACCAGATTGGCGCCTATTGCAAGTTAGCTGGAGCTACTTCACCCAAGTACACAGCAATTACTTACCCGTCATGTAGCTACTAGCATCACTCGCTAGGTAAACATAAGAGCCCTTCAATTCCTGTGGATCGCAAAGTCTCGCTCCAGGGATCATGGTAAACCACTTGTCTCTCCACTCTTTGGGGTGAACTTCCAGCATATCAGTAGCAATGAAGCCCTGGCCATCCATCAGTATCTGCCGTGAGATTAAGCTGGAGCTTGTGACTCACCGGAGACACGCAGTTGACCCGTGCAAAGTCAGTCCACTCTACGGCGAGACTCTTTGCTAGGTGGACAACCGCCGCCTTGCTTGCGTTGTACGCAGCTTGTTTTTGAGGGACATTGACGAGAATTGCGCTGACGCTTGCTGTAAAGATGATACTAACCCTTGTCTTGGATCCCTTCATGACGTTTGCAGCTGCTTGTGCTGTCCAGAAGGCTCCATTGAAGTTGACATCCAGAATATTCCGGAACTTGTCTTCGGGGTAGTCTTCGGCAGGGATGTGGTCAGCGATGCCTGCGTTGGCTACCACAATATCTAGACCGCCAAGTTCTTGAGAGGCTGTCTGAATGACTTGATTGACTTGAGCTCGATCGGTCACGTTGCACTTGTACGTCTTGACCGTCCTATTGCCATTGGCTGAGGCCAGACTTTGAGCAAGCTTGGCTACTTCATCCTCTGGAGTGCTTGAGTAGGTGATGGCGACAGATGCACCAGCTTCGAGCAGCCCCCGGGCCACTTCTAAACCAATTCCTCGTGAAGCGCCAGTCACCAGCGCCGTCTTGCCCTCTAAGGAAAAGTGCGAGAGGACGGGGGCCGAGGGATTGGGATGAGATGCAAGGACCATGTTGGCGGCAATGGCGGTAGTGAATGTGCAAGGGTAGCTGAGGAGAATGGATGAATGCTGGCCTTGTGTCGGACAAGGAATCTGTCAGCCCAGGGCTATTAATGATACAACCGGACCAAGGATCATGTATTGAGCTCTGGGCGGGGCATAGGATGGAGAACAGGGTGACTGTCACCCTGGCTCAGGTGACCGACTAAGCATCCTGTCCGATCCCGGCCTCCCCACAAACCGGAGGGAATTGGATCAATTGCTTCTTTCACGTCAACGTGCATCATGATGGAAACACGAGGACAGGCACCAAGTCGGTTGATTCCGGCGACCATAAGCCCCGTTATGCATAGGAACGGGCAGCTCTCGGCCGAAGGAGATGATTGGCTGCGGCGCTGCCACCATGAGTCAGACCCAGATGTGCAACGACTTCGTCCTCAGCCAGACGTTGGGCCCTCTTCAATCTCCACTCTGAATGCCTGGACCCTGAAGTTATGAGTGACATCAAGATTTACGCGGTCATCCACAGTAAATACCAGGTCTTTGACAGCTCCGGCAAGCTACCCTTCAGCATCGTCTTTGGCCTCTGTCGCCGCTCATCAGAGGATGCGGATCCTCGACCATTACACATAAATACAGCAAATTCGATTCTAGATGTTCCATATGCGCTTTCAAATAAGCTGCTTGCACTACTCGTATACGATGCGGACAAGGGAACCGATATAGAAGTTGATGGAGGGCAACTTGGTCAACCCGATAGCCATGAGGAATCGTACCTGACTCTGCCCTCACCAGTCGGCAGAACGGTGAACTGGAAAAGATGCATTTCAATTTATCAGTGCCGCAGAGATCCAAAAAGCCAGCTGGCATCGCTACTTAAGCCGGGAAAGAAGTACACGATCCGTCACAGAGCAGGCCAATATCTGGGCAATGGCTGGTATACCGAGAACCCGGAAGAACTGAGACAGCCACCTTTAACATTAAGTGATAAGCAGAAACTGGTTGTTAGTAAAGCTGATGGCCGAGCAAGCTTCAACGTTGTGCCGTGTCTATCATGGCCGCCGAAGATACAGGCCCGAATGCAATGGTGTAGGAGCAGAGGAGACATCATTACTTTTGACGAGAAAGACGGCGCAATGCGACTTGAAATCACAGTCTTGAACGCTGGTGCCGAAGCTATTACCTTCCAAACCCGGGGCCGCCAACGCTTTCTGATACCCTGGGGTCCCATGGAACCGGAGGAAGATTATCCAGCCCTGGATCCCCGACCTCGAATTATTGACCTACAATCACCGGCACCTAGAGCAACCATTCAGGTCATCGATATGACCACTAACACAATTGTGCGTGGTGCAACCAAACCTGGCGTATGCGGCTTATATGAGAAGCACAACCCACGACCCAAGCTAGAGCTCCTCGAAACCCTTGAACCCGGCAAGCCGCTTGTGAGGCAGGTCGACATTGGCAGCGTGATATCTGACTTGCCAGACGGTAAATATGCTCTTCGGATGGAGCCTCGGGGCATGTGGTGGTGTGCTGGTCGTTGCGAAGATTTTGCAGCAGAGGGTGAGGATCGTGTACCACAACATTTGTTCAAGACCATGATTCCACCCTTGATGTTGGAATGTGAAGACGTCGTTCAAGTACAGGTGGAGAATGGAGTTGCGGGCTGGTATCCGTCATAGGACCCGCTGGAGATTCTGTGTCTTTTAGTCTACTTCGCATTTACGTGACACATTGTTAGAGTACAAGTTGTTCACAAGACTTAAAAATGGCACCAAGTTAGTTGGGTGTAGGCTTTCATTGAACAATTAAGCTATCCGTCTATTTGGGAACACCTTCAATGACCACCTTGAGTGTCTTCTCTTCTGCCCGCTTTGCCAGCTCAAACGCATCTTCGGCTTCTGTAAACTTGAAACGATGCGTGATGAGCTTTCTGGGCTGGATCTTCCCGCTGGCAATGAACTGCACTGCTTGAGGATAACATCCGGTAGAGTAGCGGATAGAGCCCTTGACGGTCAAAGCACGAATACAGGCCGTCGTGATGGGAAAGACAACATTCTCCCGTCCCATCCCGGCTTGCACATATGTACCACCCTTCTTGGCAGCAAAAATGCCAGCTTGAACGCAAGCTTCCGCGCCAGTGCATTCGAGAACAACATCTGCGCCCTCGCCGAGTCCAAACTTCTTGACAATCTCTTCACCCACAGCACGAGCCGCATCGACGGGGTCAACTCCCTCAGGGCGGCTGGTGCTGGAGACATAGACGTCATCGGCAGCAAAGTCTCGGGCAAACTTGGCTCGAGACTCTGAAATGTCGACTCCAATGACTTTGCTTGCGCCTGATGCTTTGGCGACGGCTTGGCAGAGAACACCAATTGGGCCACAGCCAAAGACGAGAACCGACTGACCGGCTCTGAGGTCGGCGACCTTGACAATCTGAACTGCTACCGCAACGGGCTCCACCAGAGCGCCATCTTCTGATGACATGTGGTCTGGGATAGGGTACACATAGTCTGATGCCACAATGTAGTACTTTTGCAAGGTACCATCGTGGGGTGGCGTGGCAGCAAAGACGGTGTCGGCACAAAGATTGTATGCGCCCGAGCGACAGTAATCGCATCGTCGGCAGGGAACGCCAGGCTCAATGGCAACACGGTCGCCAACCTTGACGTTCTTGACCTTGGCCCCGACCTCGACGACTGTGCCAGCGCTTTCATGGCCAAGGACAATGGGGCTCTCTAGGATAAAATCCCCGATGCGACCTCGCTGCCAGTAGTGAACATCGCTGCCGCAGATGCCCGTCTGTTCAATGTGAACTCTGACATCGTGTTCATCACGTAGCTTGGGCAATGACCGCTCTTCAAACTTGACGTCTTTGATGGCCTGGAGAACGAACGCGTGATTCTGTTGTTGTCAGTTGTGGTTCGGGCAGCAATGGTAGCGCAACTCACAATCTCGGACATGATGACGATTTATGACAGGGAAGTGTACACCCTAGCTAACTACGCAAGGCCGTCTCGGTACTTGGGTGAGGGAAGAAGGATGGCCTTTTGACGGATTCCGGGCCAGGGCTGATAATTGGATCCAGGGTGACAGGCTGCCGTTGAGCTGCATATAACGCTGTCTCCAACTCATGTGTCACAAGGACGC